>CAJVPV010000096.1:0-29391 GCA_910591835.1 Acaulospora morrowiae
GCCATAGCTCATTTTATAACTTAAACCATAGTTCAAGCTATAGCTCAAGTTATAACTTGATACATAATTTAAACCATAGCTTAGTACTGTATATAGCTTAAAGCCGTTAGAATAATGACTTGATCAACTTGGTAGCTAGAGTTGACTTCAAGTAAACCAACAATAACTTTTCTTAAACCGTAACTCAAGCTATAGCTTAAATTATATTTTTAAAGCCATGGTTTAAACTACAGCTTAATCTATAGCTTAAAGCCATGGTTTAAACTATGACTTAATCTATAGCTTAAAGCCATGGCTTAAACTACGGCTTAATCAATAGCTTAAAGTCATGGTTTAAACTACAGCTTAATCTATAGCTTAAAGTTATAGTTCTAATGGCTTAGTTTGGTTTGGCTCTATTTTGTGGCTAGAGCCGGCTTCAAATAAGCCAATAACAACTCTATACACAGCCAATCAGGCTATAAGGTCTTTGACCTTCAATGTAGACAGATACAGAAACATCTCATAGATATAAAGACATATATGAATCAAAGAAACATAATATCATACATAACAAAAGCCAACATTGAAAACATACAATGGGAAGCCTGGTTATGGACATCCATACTGGAAAGGTGTCCCAAAATATTCAAGAAAAACCAAAACTTTATGCATAACGTAATACATAATTGTCAAAAACACGATCTGAGAATAACAATAGGAGAGAAGCAAACCATAACACAAGAAGAAAGATTCAACCTAACCATAATAGAGGAAATCATGGGAAACAAATGGTTCGACACAAACAGAAACAAGCTCAGAAAACTTAATCTAAAGTGGTCGAACAGATGTGTAATGCAGACGTCACAAAATGCATCACGTGGATCGACATCTCGAGAAGATTAAACCGGCACATGAGAGAACACATACCAACAATTTACAATGAAATTAAACAGAAAATTACAGACAACAACAGCAGCGACAGCCGCTTGCTTCGCTCACTAGGCAACAAACCCAACCCCTTTAGCAAATAGCAAGAGACAAGCAAGCACATAGCAAAGGAAATAAAAGAACAGAAGCTCGATTGGGTAGTCATGAGTTTACAAGCAGAGCCATTAATAGGCAGGCTAAGGAAAAAACAACAAAACATGACAACAATCAGGCACTACAAACACCAGAGAGATGCCTCACCAATCGATCCATACAAAGGTTATAACAAAAACATACACACAGATAATCGAGAGAAAATATGCACAATACAAATAGAAAGTGCAGAATGTGCTAGCATAGCAGTGACAAAAACCAAACAAAGTAACAGAGGATCCAGAGATACGGGAATGAAGCTTAGAATGTTAACATCACTAGCAAGTTTCGAGATAATTAATATAGCAAGAAGGATAGAACCAAACAAACAGGATATAGAAATAATTGCATTAACAAAGAATCAAATTAGAACATCAGAACTATTCTCAAACACTCACATTACTAAACAGATGAGAGAATGGGAAAACAAAGTGATATCTTGGAACAAAACAGAGATATTTACAGATGCAGGAACCAAGGAAGACAATTATATAATCACTATTAAGGCCCTTAACATGATAACCGGTGAAGCAACAGATACAATATCAGTTAAGATGAAAGGCAGAACATTCATACTAAGGGCTGAAATGTAAGCAATCAGAATAGCCATCACAGCAATAAGCCCAGAGGGACAGACTACACTCTTTATAAACAGCAAAGCCATATTATATACAATAAATAATTCTAAAACAAAAAGTAAACAGAAAGAGCTAGCAGAAGAAATTTGGGAAATAGTCAGAAAAAAAAAGCTAACAATCAACTTTAAATATAAAAAAAGAAGAAGCAATGCTTATATACAGGAAGTAAACAATGCAGTAAAAAAGGTCAGGCACAACTGGATAAGAAAAGAAAAAGGGCTAGTGGGCAAACATAGAGAAAGCATGAGCCTCAGTATCAACAACAAGCCTACGGAGAATGACATAAGAATAGAAGTTAGGAACATGTTCGAGAGAAAACATATCATTGAATGGTACATGCTCAGAAAGAATAAAGATGCTCGCGAAGAATACAAAAAGATATCTTGAAAATATACCTTTGAAACCAGAAACTTCACAAAGATAACCGGGGAATCCACCAATGAAAAAGACAACAGTATTTGAACTTTTCATAACAAACTGTGAATCCCAGAACTGCTAACAATGGAAAGGAACAATTCATATAGAAAGGACATTTACCACAAAAAAACATGCATTAGATATAAAGAGACAGTCGAGGATATAGAACATGTATTCACATGCAAAGCAAATGGAATACACCTACCAGACTTAATAATCCAAACTATATTCAACAAGATTATACAGCAAAAGGGATATAAAAACAACGTGATTAGGAAGTGGGAAAATGATATAAGCAAAGAAGAAAAAACAGATGGACCAGACAAATAATTAAAGAACTAATTCCCAGAGACGCAGCAATGCTTATTTATAGTTGGACTCAGAGGAAATCAACAACAACCCAGATTATCAAAGAATGTATATTTGAAATAATACAAACAATGAAAATCCTGTGGAAGAACAGATATGTAGCAATAATCAAATGGGAAAAAGAGCATGGCATACTAAAAAAACACAAAAGAGACCAGACAAAATGGTCACGTGACCCAAATGATAGCAGTATCAAGATATAGGAAAACATAACAAAAAAGTGCATGTGCATAAGGAAAAAACTAAAGACATACTCAACTATGTTTAAAAACTTTCATAGATAACATTAACATTAGCGGTGCTTAGGCACATTAGTTCTCTTGAGATGGCAACAAGCCATAGAGACTATGATAGTAACTGAAATAGTAAAGGTATATCAGAGCAGTGACAAGTACAAGTTAGTACAACCCCACATATCCCAATATAAAAATAATATGTATTCCAAATATCCTGAAGTATATCAAGTATATGTTAATAAAAATCTAAACTATTGGTACACCAATGTTAAAAAAAAAAAATATTGTTGGTGAAGAAATGATATAGGCATAATTGTATAATGTGCTCCATTGTATTATATACCTTGATTCTTAGTAGTTGATAACCAATTGTCTATAGCAGTATATAAATTATAATGCAATTTTAAAGTTTAATTTAGCCATTACTTTTACTAGTAAAATAGTGTATTGTTAGCATAAAAATTGTAGTAGGGGGCATAATGCAACATGTGGGGCCCAGCGTGGTACTGCATGGGGGATCGATCATGCATCAATCATGCATGACCAATGGGCGCAGAGTTTATTGAAGTTTGGTAATTTTGCATAACATGACGATAGATTTAGAGACGCGTCGCAATCATGTATAAATAATAACAACCTCCAATTATAATATATAAGCTGCGATAGGTACAATAAAAATGAATTAATAAAAAATCCAATTGTATGCTAGTGCAACGATAATTAACAAACTTACCTTATTTGTCTCTAGTCGTCCTAAGAAGAATTCACAAGCCCTACAGTTTGGTAGCAAAGAATTAGAAGAGGAACCAATCTAGAGAAGAGGAAGATAAGGATAATTATCACCACATGTACCTTTGGTATTGCCAGCGATATAGACCCACTCTCCTAACGTCATATGAGTCTTGGTCCGGATTAGCGACAGACTCGCTATTGAGAACAACAGTATTAATTAATAATAGTCTATTTTAATCTAATATAAATTGTATAATGTAACATTAGATGCAGAAATACATTATACTAATATAAAAAAGAGAGTAATAATAATAATAATAATAATAACAATAATAATAAAATAATAATAAAAACTGCTCCTTAAATTTAAATCTGCCTAATTAAAGATATGTAATCAATATTATTAAAGAGAATAAAATTTAATTAACCTATCTAATCTAGTATTTGTCACAAGATAGAATGTTTGAAATCACAAAAAATAAAGTAGTAAGATTTAACAAAAAAAAGTGAATAACAGAAAAAAAAATTATTAATAAAGAACTTGACTAAACAAAATCATATATCTCAAGTAAAGAAGTCAAATTACCTAACATTATATAAGAATTGCTCTGAAAAGTAATAAACTTACTAAGAGAGACATCAGCAATATAAAATTTTTATAATTTAACAAATATTTGAAATTTAATAATCTGTTATAATAAATTAATAAATTTTTTGTTTTGTATTAAAAAACTTTTTTTATAATATTATAATAAAAACAATAAATTAAAAAAATAATGATAATAAACTCTCGAAACTTTTTCCAAATACATACAGTTACCATAAAAGAAAACAAAAGTAAATGGAAAAAATAAGTACAAACAGGAGCCTGAAAAGCTTCAACCAAGCTGTTAAATCCAACTACAATATAGCAAACATGTTCAAGGGAAGAAACAACATCAAAAGCAGAGAAACAACATCCTATTCAGTACAAACCCATCAAAACAGGACAAGCCAGCAACTAAAGTATCAATCCTTTCCTCAACATTGCTACTAGGATTCTGATCGATACCATTCGGTATGGTATTTTGTAAAACCGATACTGAAATTTTTTTTCGATATCAGTATTGATAATTATCAAAAATTTTTGATACGATATTTTAAAGTACCGATATTATACTGAAATATCAAAAATATTAATACTAATTAAAGTACAGAATAAAATTTTAATTAATATTGTTTTATATATTATATGCCATTAATAATGACATATAATCAATACTATTCAATATGATATTTTATAAAACTGATATCAAAAAATTTTTTTGATATTGGTATAGATAATTACTAAAAATTTTTGATGGGTAAATAATAGGAAATTATAAGAACTTACTTAAATTGACCAAGACCAACGGTTAAAAACACTAAAATACTATTTTGATTGTGATCACGATTATGATCGAAAGTTTAATTATCTTATGAAGTCATATCTAGAATATATATACAAGCATATATACTGTATAAGTGAGTATTTTGTAACATAATACATATTGTGAGTTCTTTCAGATGCCATAGAAAAGGGTAAGAAATTCTATACTGGAAATTATATGAATTATAGTAGTGGATATATTATTGTAAATTTTAAATCGAATATCAGTTTAAGACAAATAAAGTAATATAATTTAAATATTCAAAGCACAATTTATCTGTTTTGTTTTGTTTTTTTTTATTTTTTTTTTCATTTATTTTTTGTCTTTTTTTTAATATTCAGATTATTTTTGAAGATTTGGGTTTAATTTTTTTTTCAGGTTTTGGAATTTTTTATTAATTATGTTTATTAAAAGAATATTTTTATAAGTATCATATGTAACTTTATATTTATTAATAATTACATATCAGTTTACTGTATATTAATTTACATATTAAATATATAGCTTTATTTATTATAGAAACATGAATAAAAAAAAAATTAAATAAAGTTTTTTTGATTGGTACAATTAAATTACTCTTTACAATGTAGCTCAGCTTGGTTTTTAAATCGTAGAAAGTATGCATCAGCTTTCACTCCTTACTACATTTTGCTTAGAGCAACAACAACCACATCCAAGAAAAAGAATATAATATAAAGTTTTTTGGCACTAGGGAGGAAACAGTTGGATCCTAGGGCCTGCCTTGAAAGGTGATAACTGCTCCTAATCTTTATTTTATATCTTCTTATATAAGAAAATAATCATTATAAAATTTTTTTTAATATATATAAGCTAACTTCAATTAAAATGATAATAATGAACATTTTATTCGGAATCAAAATCTTTATTTTATATTCCTTATATAAGAAAATAATCATTATAAAATTTTTTTTAATATATAAGCTAACTCCAATTAAAATGATAATGATGGGCACTCTACTCAGAATCAAAATCTATACTATAAAATCTAATTTAAAAATATATTTAAAAATAGTAGAGATGTATGGTTTTATTATAGTATAAGTCTTGTAAAAAAAATATATATATATTAATAATATAAATTTGATTGATATCAATGTTTTAAACACATTATTGCATGAATTGTATCAGCAGCAAGACAAGTTCTATCTTGAGTAATTAAATCACTTGCACTTGAAAAAATTCTTTCAGCAGGTGCACAATATTTATTGTTACTTTTAGAAAATACAGAAACTAATCAATATTTTATCAACCAATACTTTATCGATCAGTACTTTTAAAAGTACCGAAACCAATAGGTATTTTATCGAAAATTTCGGTTCAATATTTAAATTTAAAAATTATTACCAATACTGAAACTGATAAATCGGTAATGATATTTACCGATATCGATCGGAACCCTAATAGCAAATAACCAAGACACAGCAAAAAACTATACAAACAAGTACTAAAAACAAATAAAGCCAAATAGTAGAAGAAGAGCTGGGTGAAGCCTTCACTTCCACTTAAACTATTCTCAAAGAAAAAGCATATCACAAAGAGATACAAACTGAAGTAATATAAACTTCTAAATATAATAAGCTGAAACAACACAACTTTGATGCAACAAGTATTAACGACAGTAACAAAAAGATATATATCTTCAATTAAGACATCCAAGAAGAACAAAACATCTGACAAACAATTAAAGAAAAAGAAAAAACTGAAAGGACAAGCATAAAATACAGACCTAGTTCACTCTTTGATAGAGTAACAAGATATGGCAGGCAATGAAGTAAGATTGAAATCATAGCATCAGAGGTACCAGGAGATAATAGCTGATAAAAAATCCAGTATATTACAAAAGCTATGGGAAGTTCAGAAAATCTTCTTGCAATCCACAAAAAAAAAAACAAAAAGAGAAACAGATTATTACCATTTTTGATAATAAACAAGCTACAGATGTTGCATATACAATTAATTTTTTAGAATTGAACAACAAGTATATGGAACATATATCAGCCACAACTACTAACACAAAATAGAAAAATAGTATCAGAGTATGGGATATTCTCCTGGATACAAAACCCATAGATGTACAACAAGCTTTTGCCAGATATGGACAGATCACCAGCATGAGTATAAGCACTCAATACATGTGGCAATTTGCTATTATAACATTTCAGGAAAAAAGCAGCAAGGAAAAACTTGCAAACATATAGAGTGTTTTATTGAAAGCAAATGCAATAAGAATATTCGATGCACAAATAAACTTTCAAAAAATGAAGGATAGAGATAACATCACAGCAAAATTGGTTAATTTTTCTTCAAATACAATTGCATTTGATCTGTACATAATTTGTCAACAAATCAAAGCAAAGACATATTACATCCCTAGAACTGGGAGTTACTACAGAAAAAAAGTAATAATTATCAGCTTTGAAAGCCATAAAAATCTACAGAAGACACTAGAACTTAACTTTACTCTTGAAGAAACCCAAGTTACATGGACTCAGATCAAAAATAAAACCTGTACAATCTGTAACACATATACATACCTTATGATAAACTGCCCAATCAAAGAAAAAAGAACACAATAGCACCAGTATAATTAAGAACAGGCAATCAAGTTTAAAAAACTATATCAGAAATTCAAATTAGCAAAAACAGCAAATATCAGAAAAACTATGGAAATAAATCGAATCAAAAGTAGATCAAACAGATTTGGATCCTACATAGCTGCAACAAGGTCACAACAAATTCAAGACCAATCAACAAACAGTTCAAACAATCTTTAAAAAATTATAAATATTTTTTGACAAAATACAACCTGGCAGAAATCAAGCAAAAAATGATTGAAATGGATGAAAGAATCACAAATCTCGGGTATTATAATAAAGATGGCCTGGAAGCCATAAAGGAAACTGAATTTATTCTAGAATATAACATAGACAATAATAATACAGAAAGTAATCAAAAAGAAAAATACTTAAATAACAATGAAATCCAAGACCTACAAATATAACAAAGACAAATCCATGTAATGATCCAAAATATCAATCAGACCATAAATAATCTTATAAATACGATTTATAACCTTATCCCTGGAAACACAAATAACATGATCAACTTCTAATAATAGAAAACAATTCAAACATAGCACTGATGTGTAAAGTATAACCAACAATTTTTCTAACTTATACAATTCAATTGAAAACTATTCAGATGAAGACATATAATCAGATAAAGAAGAAACAAGAAACTATCCAACAACAGACAATAAACCTACAATACTCCCTGAACCAACTGTATATATACAACACACAATACATATAAACAAGACAGAAGAATATAACAAGCCAGCCAACATCTGGCATGTTATAATATACAATATCAAAGGCATCAATGAAAAAATCAAGACTCCAATGGAACATATACTGCAAAGATCAACAAATAGACATAGCAGTAATCACAGAAACTCAGTTAACAAAACAAGATACAATATTTTGAAAATGCTCCTACTATAGAATCTGGTGGTCTAGTGATAACAAAGAGACAGGCATCACAATAATAATCCAAAAAAATATCACAATACATATAGGGAAAATCACTAGATGCACAAGAAGAGGCATTAGCATTAACTTACATTTCAAGCAGAAAATAGTGATTACAATCATTGCAGTATATATATTAGCAACCTTAGACAAGAAAAAAGATCAAACAATGCAATAGATAGAAGAAAGAATTCAAGCAGCAAAAAAGAATAAATATAAAATCATTGTTTTAGAAGATTTTAACTCAATCTCAAATCCTAAACTAGATAAAATAATACAGACCAAAAATCAGAGCAAATCAAACAATTTCATATTATGTATTCTCAAGTTTCTTCAATACAATAGATATATAGACACATTCAAGGAAGTATACCCATACCAGGAAAAATACACATAGTATAACAGCAGAAACATTAAAATTGGAATCCATTAAATCTGAACATTATCAAATAAAGAGTGAAATTTGATCAAGGTATATATAACTGAGTCAGAAGCAATAATTCATAGTGATTATGAAATAGTAGGATGTCAAATCGAAGTTAATGACATAATTTATAAAAACAAACAAAGTAAAAGGAAAAAATCAATATAGAAATACTCTCCAAAACATACAACTGAAAAACAATGGAAGCAATTCTTAATACAAATCACAAATACTTTAAAAGTACAAGAGGAAAGAATCAATCTAAAGCAAGTTTTGACTAACAAGTTATGGAATCTCACATGGGAAGCTATCAATTAGGCCATGAGAAACAATATTAAAAGAATCAAAACCAAACAAACCAATATCAAAGGAACAAATAAAACCGATAAAAAAACTGTACATACAATCACAGTACTTAATAAAGCTATAGTTATTGCAAAGAAATATCTATCAGATAAATCAGATGCCAAATGCACAGTAAGACAAGTATATGAATGGATTAAAGCAAACAATTAAATAGCTAAACTGTTATTAACCAAACTCACAGACACACCCAATAATAAGATTAGTTCATTGGTTTCAAGAGATATGCAACATAAGGACAAGCATGGTAAAAGTATTCAAATTACTTCTCCAGCATAGAAAACAAGCCCAAATTCAGAAATACACAGAAATAAGACAATACAATCATTAATTTGCAAAGAAAAAAATGATTGATTCACTCCTTAACAAAAAGCCAACACATATAAAGATAAACAAGTTACTTCCTAAAGATCTAGAGGAAGATGTAATTACAGACCCAACCATAATCAAAAACATGGCAGTAAATCACTACCAACAAATTGCAATCCTAGTATCATATAAACAAAAATCAAAAAATCAAAATAGAAAGCTAAATATGTATCAAAAATACAAATAGATCCAATATGATACATATAGCTTACTAAACCTTATACAATATAAGAAATAGAAGAAACAATTAAAAAATAAAAAATAAATCTGCTTAGGAAAATTCCAACTCAACTATAATATAATCAAAAAAATAAAAATAGTTGCTTATACTAGAATAGCAAATATTTTTAACAGAGTGCTTGAAACACAAGAAATTTCACAATTTTGGCAAAATAACCTAATATACCCAATACCTAAAAAGAAAGACTGGCACTATGACCTAAATTTAACCAGATCAATTACACTCCTAGAAACAATCAAAAAAGTTTTTACCAAAACATTAAACAATAGATTAGCTAGTATCCTCACCAAATACAAAATACTATCATTATTTAACTGGGCAGGTCTTTCTGGAGGAAGCATATACGAACCAATCATGATTATTAACAATATTCTCAAAAATATCAGAAAAAATCAAAAAGGCTGTTGGATTCTAACCCAAGACATCAACAAAGCATATGACTCAATAGACAAAGAAAGATTGAAGAATTTCTTAATTAGAATCAAAATATCTCAAAGCATAATTACAATACTAATAAAACTTAGCACTGATAGAAAAAATCAAATCATTACATGTCAGACTCTCCGAAAGTTATAGTTCAAATATAAGCATAGACCAAAGTGACACAATCTTTTCCTCTTATGGCATATATATTATGATCCTCCATTTGCAAAATAGAGCAAGAAAACCTGGGATACACAATTATCATGAGATATCCAACATCAAATTCAATAATATCAAAAAAAACCAAACTGAAGATTTTCTTAGTTATATATATAGATGACAGCATATGGATTACTAGTAGCAAGAAGAATCTTGAAAAAATAGGAAAGATCATTATAATATTTGCAAGTTTGAACAATCTAAGCATTAATCTGCAAAAATCTTTTTTGCTTACAATAAACAAAGATCATACACACAACAAAATCAGATGGAATAATTATACGATACAAGCAGAACATTACAAGACATCAGTTAAAATTCTTGGAACATGGATAATGACATCAGATATCAAAAAGCATTAAAAAGAACGATCAAGAACAAGATATAGCAGTGTGATAATATATTTAAAAGAATACATATTATAGACAAACAATTAGCATATATACTAAATCATATACTTGCATTAGCAATAGATTATTTGCTCCAAGATATGGTACTAACACAAGAAGAATGTGACAAGCATAACAGCAAAATTACAATGCTTATAAAACACAAGATTGGAGTAGCTTCAATAACAATTAATAGTGGAATATATCTACACACCACATATAACATTTCATATATTTACAATTGATAGCTAAAGCAACATATCAAAAGACTGATTAGAGATTACAACTCAGATATACTAATAGAAGAAACAAACCAAAAAAGACTTCAAGATTTGTAAAATCAAGTATGGACAATAAATAGCATCCTAGAGATAAATGTCAACACCAGAAAACACAACCAATTGAGTTTGTATAGCCAAATTTTAGAGCTAATAAAAAACAATAACTTCACAATTAAACCAATATAACCAGAAAAAATTATTTGAACACCAGGAAAAAAACTTCTCCAGCTGATTAAAGAACTGATAGATCGCAAATAATATAAACAAAACAAAAATGGCATGAGGAAACATAAAATAATATATCTAAAACAGCTTACCAATTCAAGTCAACAAAAAGCTCTTAGTTGATCCCAAGTCAGTTACAAGGGAAAAGGTAAAGCAACAAAAGGCAAAATTCCAAAATAGTTCTATCAGTTACAAACAATGAATACTATATCAAGCATTATAGACAATGTATAGTTAATAAAACAGGATTGACCAGACAATTAATTAAACAGAATAAAAGGAAAAGCCATTCAGAATAACAATTTCATAATTATGAAAATTGGAAACAGCATAGTGTATAAAAAAATAAACAAAAGATACAATAAAACAGACCAATTATTACATGTCAGACATGATACACAAATTGTAGGAGACTCCCCTATTATCAAATGCCAAGAGTGTCAATACAACATAGACAAACACAAGCAATATATATATTCACAATCAACAAAAAAGAAGCAAGAGAACTTCTGGTAGTCAATACAACAAGATCAAGCAAAATATATAATTATATTACAAGGTAACAAGAATATATACTGATATCTTCAAACTTGATAAGCACAGAATTTGAAAGAATGGAATAAATAGTGAAAGATAAAATGTAAAATATCAAAGCCCAATCATAGTTAAATATTGCAAAACAAAAACAAAAAGGAAATACATCACTAATAGTAATAACAATACTTAGTAAAGTGAAACAAGTATAGATAAGAGAAATAAAGAAGAAAATAAAGACTTGGAAAGACATATCAGTATTTACAGATGGATCACTTGAACAAAATCAAAAACATATTGAGATAGATATAGGAATTGTTTATGAAAACAATAAAACAAAAGAAAGGGTAACGTTTAGTAGCAAAACAATAAATGGGCCATCCTTCACTATGGCTAAAAGCATCATTATAGCAGTAGCACTATATATAGCAAAGAAAGAATCAAATATTATAATAAAAACAGATAGTCAGACAATATTAAACAATATTCAAAAGAATCTAACAGGAAACAATATAATTAACTATGCAGTATTAATAAATATAGCTTATATTTAACAAAGAAAAGAAGAAAGAAAAGGATGCACTGAATTTAAATAGTCAAGGAACACATATGAATCAAATTAAATGAGCTGGCAGACTAACTAGCTAACAAAAGAAGAAAAAAACAATACTGAAAGCATTAGAATAAATGCAAGAGCATTAACAAAAGTCAGAGCATGCCTGAGATAGAAGGATAGTACAATTAACACAAACATAAAATCATTCCTTAAAACTAATAGATATATGAAGTGGGCAAGTATATGGGCAACACAAAACAATACAGAAGCTGGTTAGACAGGTAGAAAACATAAGAAATTAACTGGCTAAATACATGAAGACAAATACAAAAGAAAGCATTACAAAAGAAAAAACAGACTATTAAGACCATATAGAAAGATATAACACTTTTTGCTTACTAAATAATAAACTTTCACTAATAATAGAACAACACAAAAGAAAATCCAATATATATAAAGCCAACAAGTGCATTAAATGTAATAAGCCTGAAACAATAAATTATACAATCCAAATGTATTAGAAGAAAGTAAATATTCAATCTGTGATTGTTAAAAAAACCAAAGGTTTCATTTTTATACAGTCTAACTAAATTTAATTAAGATTTGAATATTTAGATATTGCAACATGGGAAAATAGCGATGTGTATGTCACTAACATTAGATGCCAAGACATATCATGTGCTATAATTAAAACAAGCCATGATGAAACAATAGCTGGTGCACATGAAGATATGGAAGACTTTGATGAGAAATATAATATAAGCAAAAAAAGACTGGATGAAGTCATGTGCCACGTCTTTGCTTGAAAAATTAATTAATTATGTAAGATGACGATACCAATGATGATGTGTTATATAATAGCTTTACTACAATTTCATTATTTTATTTTTTTGTTTTTTTGTTTTTTTGCAAATGAGCATTAGATGCGCGATTTTTATTAAACAAATGTTTATAATCATTACATCAACAATCTTTACAAAAGTAAGTTAATTGTAGCCTATTGCAACTAAAATAACAATATCAACTAACACTGCGTGAGTGGGTTGATATTATTATTGCCGAATGGCTAATGCTCATTCAGAATAAAGAAGTTGGTGTAGTGGAGAATATATTTTTGTTAGTATTTAAGTGATTTGATACTAATGTATTTAGAATAGTATTGAAAACACTGTCATTATTTTTTGTTTGAGGTGATGAGGCAGATGCTTTAGTTCTCTTCCATTTTATTTCACCAGCGGGGGAGGTGGTTGCAGTTTCAGATCTTTGTTTCCAAACATTGTATAACATTTTTAAAGCCTTGTTTGAAATATCCTCTTTGTTTTTACTGATATTGTCAAAGGGATGGGGATAATTTCCCAGTGCCATTTGAAAAATGTGGGATTTGGTTAGAGAACTTGTACTGATAGGTTGATGTGTGTTACTATTTGTAGAGCTGATATTTGCTTGATTGGCTTGAATAAGGTCCATGAGTTTGGGCTTTTTCTTATTGAGAAATCTCTTGCTATGAAGGCAGTGTATAATATGTTTCTGAGTTTCCTCTTCCATGTCGCAATGGGAACAAAGATTATCTGAGTATAATGTGGGGTATCTTTTGTGAAGCTTTGATCTTGTTGAAAGCTGGTCTGCCATTAGTTTAATATGAAAGGTAGAAAGGTCTCTGAATTTAATTTGGTCCACTTTTTTGAGTTTTTTATTAGCTTTAATAATATTTTCAAATTGATCAAAAGAATTAGGCTTGTAATGAGCTGATTGACTTAAGGTAAGGTCATATAGATTTGTATATAAGTTAATAAATTTGATCCAATGTGTAATGGAAGTTGCATTGGTATGGTTTATAAGTGGTGATATGGTGAATCCATCAGGTGGCAGGAGTGGGTGAGGTTGAGCAATGATAGCAGAGTGATTTACCTTGGGTAAGACTTTGTGTTTTTGCCAGGTGATTAAAGATTTTTAGAAAGTATGGTTTTATTGATATGATTAATGTGCCTTGAAAAGAATATTTTTATCTGTTTGTTGGTATAATCAGGAAGGTGGAGGTCTGGTAAATTGGGTACTTTACAAAATATATGAGAGCTTGGTAATGATAAGGAAGCAACTTGGGCCAAAACTGGCCATAAGCTGGCCATAAGCTGGCCCAAGAGTTAGAATTGTTTATAACTGAATATTGAAAGATATTAGAATTGACATCTATAGCATTTAGGAAAGTCGTGATTGTTGTTGTTACTGGAGGATGGTAATTGTTGGTTGGAACTTGGATTATTATTTGTGGAAGAACTGTTGGGACTGGTTTGAGGATATTTACCAACTCACTAATATTGTTAAGAAGTTCATGATAATAGCTATATGTTACAGTCCAAGTTGATCTAAGTTGACTTAGATAGTGACTTTTGGTACATGGTTGAATAGGGCATAGACATGGAATGATGTGTTTGTTATTAATGCCCAAAATATGATGTGTACCACTCATTAATGGGCGTACTATGGCATTGCTTCTGGTTTTAATAAAGTTGAGGTTGTTGTTTTCAATGTAGCACCAGAACTTTAGTTTTGGGTTAGGAAGTGGCAAAGTATTTCCTTGGATTGGAGGTGTAGTATTTGTAAGGTTTGTAAACCAGTTTGGTATTGGCCCCCTGGTTATAAAGCCTTTATGGGTATATAATTCTTTTCAAGTGAGCTTGGAAGAACTATTGAAAACCATTATATCATGAAGAGTTTTGATATTGTAGTGATAAAGAGACAAGGCGGTTTTTTTGTTTAAGTTGATGATGCGGCCAATTAACAGTTTGTGGCTCTCCATATTGAGAAAACATGGTGAAGAACATAAGTTAATTTTGAATTCGACAGCGACACTAGCTGCTTGTGTAATCCATGAGCATTTGAAAAGGGTGGGGTAGCATAGAGGGTATGACCATATTGCGTGTGAAGCTTGTATTGATCTAATTTCCTGTATAGTAATTTGAGATGTTATTGGATTAACAAGTCTCGATGCCAGTAATTTGACTGCCGTTAAATCTCTTTTGTTTTGGAGTTTTACAATATCAAGTCCAGCTTTGGAATGGAGAATTCTGTTGGAGATTGTACATTCAACACCTAATTTTGACTTAATAGCTTTATTGAGCTTGGCTTGGAGAAAGCTGATTTCACTATTTGTTGCAAAGGATATATGTGTGGCATAATCTAATTGTGCTGGAACTATCCAGTGAGAGACTTGTCTTGTAATTGCTCCATTCCATGCTTTTTGGATTGCAATAGCATTGGTAAAATTTGTCACCTTCTCAATAAGCTTTTTCCTGGTTGCGAGGTTAGAGGATTTTCCTGAAAGAAAAATTCCCAGATATTTGATGGCTTCATTATATGGCTTGACTTGAATATTTTCCTCTTTAACCTTGAGTGTTTTTTGCCGCTTTGGGTTTGAAGGTTTGAGATTTGTAATAAGATCTGTTTTCTTTTTGTTGCACTTGATATGGTTAAGTTTTAAAAATGAGCAGAAGATATTTGTAGCTTTTTGTAAGTTATAAAGACTGGAGCTTGTGATCGCAGCATTGTCCATATAAGTCAGAATTCTTGCCTTTCCAAAAAGATCTTTGGAGATTTTTGATACCATTGGATTATAGAAAATTGTCCAGAGTAGCAGAGCCAATGTTTCGACTTGATCTATACCATTGTTAACTTCAATGGGATCAGAGATTTTGTAATATGTTATTATACTTAATCTACAGTTGATATAATTTGTGGGGGATTTTGATTCGCTTCAGGGCAGCTTCCAAACTTGAGAGGTTTACAGAGTCGAATGCTTTAGAAATATCAAAAGAGGCGAACCAGTGTTCATTGTTGAGATTATTTGTTATTTCTAATTCAGAAGATATGATGGTGAGAGGTTCCATGGTACTTTGATTTTTGAGTCCTGCAAACGAGTTGTTTGATATGATATTATTTTTGGAGATAATATTTGAGAGTCTGTTGTTTACTATTTTAGTGAATATTTTCCTGCTGGTTTCAATCAGAGAAATAGGATGGATATCCGTTAATTCATGTAACCATATTATTTTCTTGGATAGTAGTGTGACTATAGAGTGCTTCCAGTAATTAGGTGGAATGCTGGAATTCAAAACCGAATTGAATAATCTCTTGATGTGTTTCTTTGCTTCAATGTCCAAATTAATCCAAGCTTCATATGGGATTAGACTAAGTCCGGGAGACTTTTGTTTGGGGAGAAATAAAAGAGTTTCATTGATTTCGTCAAGAGTAATTTCCACTATGGTGTCATGAAAAATGCTGTCAGAAAGGGAACTTTTGGATATATATTCACTTGACCAGAGCAGGTTCAAGTCAAATGGTTTGGGATCCAAACCTTTTTGAAATGGTTGGTAATAATCTCAATTAATTTATCTGGGTCATCGTGTAGCTGATCACCATCAGAGAGAATGGACAGGTCCAAAAAGGGTTTAAGGTCTCCTAAGGCTTTTTTGATTGCTGCTTTGGGTTTTTCCCAAAAATTGAGAAAATTTATTTCTATTCGATCTCTAATTTCATCAATGGCCAATTGCTTGGCCTTTTCCATTTTTTTCCTGAGAAGGATTTTCATGACCTTCCTAAGGGACTTAATAGATGGCAGACTGTTGATAATATTATTGTGTATAGTGGTTGCCATTCGGGGAAATTTGCCTGGTGTGATATTTTTTCGTATTGCGGCTACCGCCCTTTTTATGGCTTTGATGTTGGTATTATATTGGGGGAAAACTTTACTTGGTGCCGATAGTAGTGTTTGTTTTTTTACCGGGATATTATCTGTTATGGCTCTTTTTATTATTAGATTCATTTCTTCCCAAGATAAGGAATTTGCTCCTGTGCATGCGAGTTCTATTGATTCCCTCATTGATTCAATCTGCTCTTTGGTTGCTTTGTTAAATTGAAAAGTTTTCATTGTAAATGAAATATGGTCTGGCTTGTATTCAAACCAGTCCAAAACTATTGTAATCATCTTGTGGTTGGTAGGAATAAATGTCTGGTCAAAGACTTTATAGCTAAGGACTTTGCTGGCCAGATTTGTTAATAACCAGATTTGGTCCAACCTAGAGGCGCTGGTACTTGTTATGTGTGTATAGAGATGTTCTTTGTTGGTAACCTTGACTATATCAATTAGATTTGCGAGATATCTGTAGATTTGTTGTTTATGAGGAAGAGATGGAGTGTTTATAGAAGATGATCCTTTTGGATAGAAGTTGAAGTCTCCGGTAATTATTAGATGTTTATTTTTGTGTAATTTTATAAACTTTCTAAGAGATTGCATGGCCTCGGATCTGCTTGCTCTATCATGAGGCAGAATATTGAGATGATAATGATGTCCGCCTTAGGTTTGAACTTAAGATGAATAGCACACCAAAATTCATTTTCGGTGTAGGTATTGAATATATGACAGGACACCTTTGTGGTCAAGATAATACAGGTACCATTGCTAGCCGCTGAGTTTGGCTTGCTGGAAATAATAACCTTGTTATTTATTCTGTTAGGTAATGGATTATTTGTTGTGGTTTTGGTTTCGGTGCAGCAAAAAATTGCTCTTTCATTGTTAATGGATTTGATGATTTCATTGAGCTTTCCTTTTTGATTTAGCCCTTGAACGTTTAGTGTAGAAATTGTAAGAAGATTTTTAATGTTTGAGGAGGGATTAGTTTGTGAAGATTGTGCAAAAGAGGGTAAAAAGTTGGATGTGGTTGGTTTTGACATGATTAGAAAAGGCATGGAAGAAGAGTCAAACCTGGGTCAGGCGACTCTTTTTTGATAATAAAGGTTGATGGGAGTTTATTGAAGTAGAAATAGGTCCTGAGCAACTTTATGGCAGGTGTCAAGTATTGATCATCCGTTAAGGGGAGTGTTATATTGATATCAATTTTGTTTAGCTGCTCCTGGGTTTTGGCCATTGAAGGCAGAATTGGAAGAACAGGTGAGATCCATTCTCGTGGAATTACTCCTTGATATATATCCTTAATTTTTTTAAGTGTTTGCGAGATAGTAGATGAGTCTCTGTGTAGTTGATCATCTGTAATATTAAGTTAAGACTTAAGTTCCTCTACACTCTCAGGAATGTGAGGCCTTTCATCCTGAACTAAGTTTTCATTGATCCATTCTGCTCCTAATGACAGCTTGAAGAAGAACTTTTGCTTAAGTGTTTGGATGAAGTTTTTAACTTTCTCTTGTGATTGAATTGGCAGAGAAATAGAGTTGTTTTTACTATACCAGTGAGCTGGTGGGAGTGGATGCTTGACTTGAATATAGTCTATTGGAAGTCACCTAACTGCAAAGTTGTTGGATCTAAGAAGGTCTACAACAGAGCAGATAGCTTCAGGATTATTTTCTACTGGGAAGTGATGTGCAAGCTCAGAAGGTAAGTCCATATATGATGATGGAAGTGTTAATTTTGGTGGAGGAAGGTTAAAGTAAGAATCTGGCAGTTTAGAGGGAACGAAATAGTGGTCTCTCAACTTGCTGATGAGTTCTTCAAGATTTCTAAGATTACTACGTTTGGTAAGAGGAAAAAGCATTTTAACTTCAGGCTTAAGGTCACTCGGGTTATCAAAAATTGATGGTCTCTAAATGAAAAAAGAAGCAGGAAGCTGGTCAAAGTTGTAGTAAGCTCTGAGGCTACTTGCCACGTCTGCTGTATATCTGGGGGTAGTAATAGGGATGGCATGTGGGAGTTTAATTTTGATTGAGGCTGGAATGAGGCTGGGCAGAGTGGGTAACAAAGAAAGTTTGCTTTTGATGGCTTCCTTGCATTTGAGTGACAAAATTTTATAATCCAATTTCTCAGATGTGGGATCGATAAAAAAGTTGAAGCCGTATTCCAAATATTGGGCTATTTGCCAGTGTTTAAGGAAAGCAAGGTCTGTGGATTTTAAAAAAGTAATGAAGAGAGCTTTATTAATGATTGCCTTTATTTTTTTCCGGGTTGTTCTGGTGATGTAGCCAATGTTGTTGGCTTTTAGATAGTTGTTATGGAAATCTTTTTCCAGTTTCTCATATTCAATTTGATGTTGACCCTTTAGGGAGATTTCTTTAGTGAAGGTCCTGAAGAAGCTACGATCTCTATATCCTATTTTTGTCATTATGGCTTTGGTTGTTGGTTTTATTTCAGACAGGCCTTCCTCCCTGATTTTGAGGAGCCATTGAATAATGGCATCGATATTTCTCTTACATTTGTCAACTTCTCTACAAAGTTCGAGGATTTTAGAGTACTCATCAAGAGGATTGATTTTCCTAATGTCTCCCTCGATTGTTGATGGTGTATTAGACCTGGTGATATTTTCAATGTTATTGACTTCATCTGCCCAGGAAGTGGTAACTGTGGCTGGAGTTGACTCGGGTTGTGTTGAAATGGTGGCTGGTATATTCTGCTCATCGATTTTTATTTCTGTACCATTATTAAGTGTGGCAGGAGTAAGAGGACTAAATTGGTTATGATTATGTGTAATGCTTGACACTGCATGAGGGCTGCTTTGATCTGCGTTGTGGTCAGGGGTAGCTACATGTGATGTTTCAGTTGAACAATCATCCTGCATTTCATTGTCGTCGCTCATTGCCACATTTGGGGCTGGTGTATTTGGAGGAGGTCTGGGTGTTTCAGTTTTTTGCTTTAAAGAAAAAATATTGTCTGTGCTAGAGAAGAGAATGTCGAGTCTGTTCCAAGGCATGTATAGTTTGTAATTTAGCTGTTTTTTCATAATCTCCTTCATTAACTCAGTTCTATCTTCATCAGTTATTTCGAATACATTTTGAAAATCAAAGAAGATGTTAAGGGAGTTTGCTAGCATAGGGTTTAAGTATAAGATATTGACAACGGTTGTTGATGTTGAAATTCTGGTTCTTTGGTATGTTTCAAAAGAGGCAGTAATTACTTTGGGTGTTTCTGGACCTTCGTTAGTGAAGCGTACCAGCGTAAGCCATGATTGTGGAGTGTTTTCAAGCTTTGGGAGTTTGTGAGAGAAGTTTGGTGGAGAAATAATAATTTTATTTGTTTTGGTATTTTTATAAATAATGATTGCTTCTGGTTTTTGAATATTGGTGATGAGAATATTCAAGAGAATGTGCTTATGATTGATGAGTTGGCCCTTAAAGAAGGAGACTTCTCTAGGGTCTCTGGCAATTTTTTTTTGAGACGAAATTTTGTGTTTCCTTATATAGTAGTTTTTATTGAATACGAGATTTTCAGAAGAGAGTTTTTTTTATATTACAATTTCATTACTTTATTTTTCTTTTATTTTTATTTTTTTGTTTATTTTATTTTCTCATTGAAATACTCATGTAATTACTGGACTAAATATATAAAAGAACCATGTATCGAAAAAAAAAGAGACATAACAACAAGAGAATTGGAGAAAGAAAAATTAATAAAAATCATTTTTGGCCATAATCAAAATTCATCTTATCTATAATAAAAACACTTATTTTTGTTATGTGAATCTTAGTTTTTCTTTAGTGACAGACTTGCCAATAATGGTGACAATATATATCTGTGGAAAAACTGATAAATTCACAGATAAAGAATAATTTATATATTTTTACCTTTTGTGAATATTGAACTAGAGACATGTATTTGGAGATCTGGAAGCATTATTTATTGTACAATAGATCTACAGGTCACTTGATATAAATTTGTATAGTATTTATATTGTAATAAATTATAATTAATTTATATTTTTTTATAAAAATTATTAATATAATAATAGTAAAATTATTGTTTAAATAGATACCAGTTCAATTCTATATGAAGGTAATTGAATAGAATTAATATGATATCTGATATCATGACTAATTATGTGCTATTTCCCATAAAAAGTCATTTTACATGCTGATTCAGCAAGTATTGGGATTGTGATCTTCTTGTTAAGGAATAGTAGTATAATGATCATCCAGAAGATGATATGATAATTGTCTGTAAAAGGTGTCACGAATTATTCACACATTTGGACATACAAATTGGGCTGTACTTCATCTTAACCAATCCCAAACCACCATTTTCTCTACTGTTGACTATTGAATAAGAAAGCTTTGAAGAAAGCACTGAACAACATTGAAGTCTTGTGTAATATGGCTTAATCTCAAACAGTTTATACTTGTAGAAGTTGCATTCTGCTTGATATTTATGCCTCTAGATTTGATAGCCAATGCTAACCAGTTCTGAACTGGAGTGTCTACTAGAAGATAAAAGACTTTAAGAACTTGCTTAGCATGGCCTATAAGGTTCTTAGGAGTTATATTTCACTTTGTTACAAGAGCCTTTAAATTTGGCAACTAGTGTCAACCAACGAACCAAAACTGAAGCATTTACTAAAGAGTACAAGTATTACATTGTCAGCTCCTTTGCCACAGAATAAAGGTGCAAAGAGATGTGATATAATAAGTAATTTAGAAAATAGTCATCAGTATCGACTGCTCTTATACAAAAATTAAACTGATAGGTTAAATGGTTTAAAGCTAGTGATAGAATTTTCATTTTCTAGATAAGTTTTCCCAAAAATATGAATCCACTTCAAGAGTGTTACTAGTATTGCTGGGGCATTAAAAAGTAGTATAGGCTAGCATTAAGCTGTAGTTTAGCATTATAGAAAATGTTTGATATAATTGTAATATCATATATATATTAATAAATAGTTGGCATATAATGCCTATTCTATTAAAAAAAAAAAGTTATTGTTTAAATAAAGTCTTATATTTAATGCCTGATTATGATATAAAACATGTAATACTTTTATTTATATAATATATTTTAATTAAAAAATATAAATATTTATTTTTTAATTTGATTAATTAATTATTTACTAATTGAATTTAAAAAAAATTGTCTTGAAAACTGTTTGTTTGTTATATAAAATTTATAATGTGATTATATAATATTCAAAATACAATTGTTATGCATTACAATATGATTTCTTTTTTATAGATAATATTTTTAAAAATAATTTTATATATAATATTTTAATATAATATTAAAATAAAATTATCTTATTATAAAATTATAAAATTATAAAATCTACTTATTTTATAACAATATATTATATTAAAACAAACAATTTTGATTTAAACTTAATTTAAAAACTGTTTAAAAAATAGTAAATTTTTAATTATTTTAATAACTTGATATAATTTGATCTTTTTTAATTATTATAAAATATATTGTTTAATAATAATATATTTGATATTTGATATTAGGTCGAGATTAATAAATACGTTGTATATAATTTATTTAATTGAAAATTTTAAAAAATAGTTTAAATTATATAATCAAAAAATTATTAATTTTTTTTATCGATAATAAAAATTAGAATATAATTGATTTTTGAAATTTAAATAAGAAAATTGACAATTGTCTTTTTTATAAATACAAGTAGCAGATATTTTAATATTTTAAGTGTGGCATGTTTAGTTAGCATATTATCGTGATATACAGTACCTTGTTTTTTATAAAGAATAATAAGTACATGTTTTTTTAATTGGATTTAAAATTTATAAATAAATAAATAAAAATAGTGATTTCTTTTTGTAAATAAACATCGATACTACATATACTGTATATAACTAATTTAAATAATTTATTTATTAAAAATATTGTAATTTTTTAAATTCAATAAGTATATTTTTCAAAATTTGTATTTTAGTCCGATTGCAATAAATAAAATAAACAAACAAATGATAATCCATCAAAAGTATAGTCGTAATTAAACATGAAATCCGGTATATACAATAAATCGTATTTGTTCTTTGTAAATATGTAATTGATATCAAAAAAAAAACTGGATTTTGAAATTAAAAATTTTTTTGTAATATAACTAAAAAAAACAAATATATTTAAGTACGTAGGTTGTTTTGTACAAAAAAAGCAAAAATGTCAAAAATCAAAATCGCTTTTAAGTTATCTAAAAAAAAAAATTTTGTTAGTCTCACAAGATGTCTAATGTAACAGAAAAATAACAAAGAAATCACAACTGATAATGTTTGAAGATAAATACTGTATGTAAGTTAAACGTATACAATATTTGTTTATAATCATGTGATAACATAATGCGTGCGCGTATTCAAAGCTTTATTACATTGTAAATATGCGTTAATAAAATAGATACAACCGGCACCCAAAGAATTATGGTCCCTGACACCAAAAATCGACCTGGCGTTTTGTACCCTTGCAAAAATAATTACTCATTTCTCGCTCGGACATCTTACAGCAGTATTGTTTTGAAAATTGAAATCCATTAATCAATGCGATATCCTTCTAGAAAGATCTTAATTCGTCTATCTCGTTAAAATGACTCTCTATAATTAGGCTTTATCCAATGAAGAATGCCAGTTTGGTTTTAACTGTTTGTATTACAACGTATCACAGCATCACCGTATACAACCGTGTGTAAAAACTATCGGCGACATTTATATCATGTATCTCCGAAGTCATTTTGCGCATTAAAGTTTTCTCAATTTCGACAACTTTACCCATCAACTTTTTTTCATTATTATTTAATAAACACTATGAACGAACCTTCAAGCAAAGAGAAGTGGGTCGATGAACTCGTACAATCTATCAATTATTTACAGCTAACGAAGTATGACTATGACATCTTTGAGGATATTGAAGAAATCGGTCACGGTTCCTTTGGAAAAGTTTATCGAGCAGTTAAAAAAGCCACAAAAATGGTCGTTGCGATGAAGGAGATACACATTGTTGACAAAGAAACCGCAGAAGCGTTTATCAATGAGGTACATGGTCAATTGTTTGTTATTATTATTATTTGCTTTAAAATTACAATTCGTAAAATTGATAGATTATAAAACGCAATTGTTACGAATATCAAGTTAAAATTACAACAGGCAGTTAATAATCACTATAACATCATTCGATTTTTCGGAATTTCTAGTAAAGGCAAGCATTCTTTTTTAAATTCCATCTACGTTGGACGCGAATTTTCAGCGGGTGATTAACTTATTGTACGTGCATAATAATTTAACCATCAAACAGATTGTCAACACTACTTATTAATCCTTGAATATGCCGATGATGGGAACTTGCGAGATTATCTTTGTAGAAAGGCATTAAGTTGGGGTGACAGGCTTCGCTTGGCGAAACAAATTACAAGTGCGATCGTGGACATGCATGATAAAGATATTATCCACAAGGATTTGGTAAGTGATGGTAATCATTGAGAATGTGCGCAAAAAGATGGTAACTCAGTCAAATAATTATGCATATTCTAGCATCCTGGAAATATTTTGGTTTGTCAAGGACAGATTAAAGTTGCGGACTTTGGCCTGTCGGAAAAAATTGATCAAAAGACTAACAAATTATATTCCAGCAAGAGCAAGATCCGGGGAGTTGAGGCTTATATTGATCCGATGTGTTTTAAAGAAAGCGGATATAAACGAACAAAAAAATCCGATATATTTAGCTTAGGCGGTTTACTTTGGGAAATATTTAGTGGTTTTCCACCATCAGTAGGGAAAACAATCGCTGAATTAAACTCAGAATTGGTGTCTAGAGATGAAATAGAAGTCCAGTCTAACCATAGCGAAGTTATTCCATTAGAATGTGTGAGAATTTGTGATGGTTTGTTTGATCTTTCTTGTTCTGTCACACATGAAATTCCATTTTCCTATTACTGTATAAACTAAACCATACCATACAATCTATTAGAATGCCGGAAGGATGATCCAAACGAACGACCGGACATCTCTCAAGTTTTTGAATTGATAAATTCATTAGAGGACGCACCTTCAATAACTACAGTTCCAACCCCTCGTGATGGCCATGCAAGCAGTGGCACTGAAGAACTTGTGATTAATACGGAGTTCGTTACAGACATTAATTTGCGATCATTAATTATCGAGATTAAGAACGAACTTAATCGAGGCATGATGACGAATTTAGATTTAAAAAACCACATCCAACAGTACTTAGAGAACAAACAACATTCTTTAGAGAAAGTATTTATTCATTTAGGTAAACATTCTCATCAAGAACCAAGTTTTAGCGTAATTTTAGGCTTATTTTATCAGCTTGGGATAGAGACTCAAGAAAATCCTGAAGCGGCCTCTACACAATACTTACATGCAGCGTCAAAAAATAGTGACATTGGCCAATATTTGTTAGGATGTTGCTACGAGACAGGGAGTGGAATTCATAAATCAGAATCGAAAGCCTTTAATTGTTACAAAAAGTCATCCGAAATGGGATTTCATGCTGCCCAATTTAAGTATGGAAGGTGTTTTCACTTAGGAATTGGTACAAAAGTTAATTATTCAAACGCCGTTCATTGGTATCAGAAAGCAGAAAAGGAGAGCTACATTGCCAAAAATAATCTTGCAGTGTTATATCGACGTGGAAACGGCGTCAAGAAGAACCAAAAAAAAGCATTAGATCTTTATTTGAAATCAGCAGGTGCTGGGTTTTCTGGGGCGCAATATAATATTGGATATTGTTATGAAAAAGGTTGCGGGGTTGATGTCGATAAAAAAATAGCATACGATTGGTATCAAAAATCGGCAAAAGGAGGTAATAGTTTTGGACAATATAAACTTGGAAGGGCATATGAATTTGGTAAAGGCGTTAATAAAAACACTGATGAAGCCATCACTTGGTATAAAGAGGCATCCAACCAAGGAAATAAGGATGCATCTACGAGGTTGAATGCCCTTCAGAGGAGATTAAAGTTATATACGTTAATTAGTAAATAATCAAGACTCAGAAGTCGAATCACGAATGCATTGACGTTTCATAGTCAAATTTTAATTATCGACTGAAAATACTTATTTACTTATTCAATTATAATTTATATATACATCGTAGATAGGGGTAATATCATTTTTGTAAATACAGTCTCACATGCTTCACGAAACTAATTAAAAACGATAATTATTTACGGTCAACTCTCGATAAAAGAAACTGTGTACAAATAATCTATATACAGTATGTTGATGATCGAAGCATTAATTGAAAGTATCGAAAATTTTCTGGGTCCCGGTTTTCAAGATATAAGAAAATCTGATACACGGGGTTTTCGAAAAAATCCGAAATTTTTTTAAACGTAAAAAGTTACTACATAATAAACTTTTATTTTATTAGGTATATATGGTTTTGTGTATTATGTAAGTATAATATAGACAACTAAATACGTATACAGTGAAAGTTTCGCTAATTTATAACAACATTTTATTATTAGCGTTTAGGGTCTACATTTCACGCGGCGATTTTTTTGATTTTGATTTTGATTTTGATTATTATATTCATATTATTTCTATAACTAGTGTTTTAACAAGTAATCTATGATTAATTAATATTGTTTATTAGGTTTTTAATAATTACTTATATATTTTTTATATTAAATATTTAAAAAGTTATTTGATAAATAAAATTACTATTAAAAAAAAAAGAAAATTTAAAATTATCATCATAAATTTAGAATTATAATTTCTAGTAAAAGTTTTTATTATATTATATAAATTGATCTTAATATATTAAGTAAATATATTTATTATAATTAATTCTATCCATAATGAAAAATTTTTTTAATTTTAGTGAAATTATTATGTAATAATATGTAATTTTAAATAAATACAAATTGTTAAATAAAATAATAAAATTTTATTAAAATTTAGTGAAAATTTTACTGAATGTAGAATTCAATATTATAAATATATTTACTTAATTTATAAAAGTTAATTTAGATAGTAAAATTAAAAGTTTTATATGTATCTATTCTCATAAATTAATTATAAAATAAATTAATTATTTAAAAATTACAATATATTTATAACATATATATAATATTTGGTTTATTTGTTTAATTTATATAAATAAGTATACATATAATATAATATACTATATATAAAATGTTTAATCTAAATAAAAAAATCTAAGATTTTTAATTTTTAAAATTTTTTGTTGCATTGAAATAAGAACATTCATATAATTATTATCCAAATCTAATTTAGAATCTTGTTCAATAAAATCTAAAAGTGTATTGATACATTTAATCACTGTATCATATTTTACTTTTTTCTGTTGAACTAAATTGATAATATCTTCATTTGTGATATCTAAATTACAAATAAGTCATCAATTTCAATATAATTATTTATATCAATAACATCTTTATGATTATATAGTAATTAATTAATCAATTTTTCCATTTCTTTCAAATTTTGCTGTTGGAATGGAAGTATTTCTCCAGTAACAGTTAAGTAAAAATTTTACCATTGAATTCTTCTTATAAAGAGCTTTTAAATAATATATATTTTATTTAAATTGAATCACTAGTTATTAAAATATTAATAACAAACAATTTTTAAAATCCTAATAATTTCTTATATATAAATAAAATCTCAGTTATGATTAAATGTTTTTAATAGTTTAAAATATGTGAAATTTTTACAAAAATTAGTAATTATATATATAAACCTAAAAGAAATAAGTTTTATAAATTTTATGATAAATTAATTAACTTAATATATTCATCATGTAAAAAATTTTTTAATATATGATTTATATCACAAAATATTTTACTTTTATTTAATAACTCAATAAAAAAGGATTTTTTATTTATGCTTCTATTTGTAAGAAAAAAAATAATAATTATGAGCTTTCAAATAAGATATTAATTACTTAATTTGAATAGATATTCATCGATTTAAACCCCTGTCTCCTAAAATAATTACTGTTAAAAAAATAGTTATTTGTATTTTTTATATAACTTAATAACTAAGAATTTTTTATTAATATATATATTTGTAAGAAAAAAAATAGATATTAAGAACTTTCAAATAAGATATAGGGATTTGAATTTAGATAAATATTTATAAAGTCAGACCTCTGCTTCATGTAAATAATTATTATAAACATAAAGAAAAAATTTTTTTAAAAAATTTTTTATCTATTCTGAATTATTAAGGCAACTTTTATTATGATAAAACTATATTTTTCTAAAAGCCTGGTCTTGGGCTACATAATAATAGTGTAATGGTGTATCGGCAAGTCTGTCGCTCACTCTAGCAAAGATTTACGTAACTGTTACAAGGGGTAAAATAAATGAAAGGTGATTTAAGACGTATTATTTGACCAAGTCTTTATTAATTTTCTTTTACTCACTATCACTACTTGTTCTATGACTTCCCCTATATCTCTTATATTTTCTGTTATTTTATACTTCTCTTTTGTTACATCTAGCTATGACGTCTTGGCTATGGAATAATAAGTGCTAATAATAATAATGTCATGACTAAGCTGGATGACATAATTCTTTCTACAATCCTCCCCGACTCTCTCTTTATTACCTAATATTTCATAGTCGTTGGGGTACCAATGTGACAATTGGTCATGTAACGGACGTCGCATCCCAATTTTACCTGTTACAATAGTAAGATAAAAAAAATTATTAATTTTTTATTAAGTTATTCTAGTTTAAAGTTGAATATTTAATAAGCAAATTTGTAAAAACAATTTTTATATTTAATACTTTAATAAATTTTATATTACTGAAGCAAATTTATTATAATAAATTTATATTTTTTAAAATCTTTAATATTTAGCTATCTAAAGGTAATGAGATATTTTTTTTTTTTTTTTTTAAAACGGGTGGTGTACACCTTGTTTATTAAATTTATTTCGAGAAACTGTAAATTCGTTTTATACAAATTTTTAACTCTATCTATTTAATAAACTCATTAAGGACTAATCCTACCATGCGGCTTATTGCCTATATATTAGTATATACTCAGCTAATTTGCCAAGGCTCTACCAATCCCTATTAAAATTAATTTCGAAAGTATATATTGTGTTCCAGTTGATCCAGTTTTTACTGGCATATTCCATTATTGCGTTTACTCCATCTGTATATAAATTGTTTGTTTGTGTGTTTTTTGTAAATGTTTTCCATTTGTTTTTATCTTGTTTTTGGATGTTTTCGCTCTTTTCCC
>CAJVPV010000097.1:0-29326 GCA_910591835.1 Acaulospora morrowiae
TGTATAAAATAAATTTGTACATACTTACCAATAAATACCTAATAAACAAGGTGTAAGCCACCCGTTTAAAAAAAAATATATAACTTTTATTCAGAACTAATACTTAACAAAAGAATTTATTTTAATTAAGTAATGGAAACTGTTGAAATGTCTGAAACTATTATTTTCACTCAATTTATGGATTGTTATCATTATTACATCAAATTTTAAAATAATTTATAAGTACATATATAATAAACTAAACAAAAATCAATATTAAGATAAATTACAATAATCTTATGTAATATCGATATTGTTTTTAATTTAAGGTATTACTGAAATTAAACATTTCTCTTCAATTAATCTTTTTTATAGTCTTTTGCAAGTCTTGATACATTAGAGTCTTTCAAATGAAAATGATTTAAAAAGAATATTTAGAAGAATATAACTTGTGATATAGCTACAAAAGAAAGTTTAGCAATATATTTTTTTTATGCCAAGGTCTATTACAGCCTTTTGCAATGTTAATCCTTAACTTTTATAAACCATAATAGCTTATGCAAGGCAAATAGGAATTTGCAATTGTAAGCAAGTTTCTTTCTTTTTTTTTGTATATATTTCTAATTAAAAAAATTGAAACAAGTCTTTTATTTTGTGTGTTTATAATAGCTGAACTGGAATAATAATAAAATTTTATTAAAACAGTAATATGAAGCAAAGTAAGTGATTGATTCTATTCAAATATTATTTCTCAAATAGTATTCATTGAATCATTAACTAAACTAAACTCTATCCATAAGTTTGTCTTAAGCATAATCCTCACATCTCTTGTCAATAATAATTGAACTCAAGTCCTTTTACAATATCTAAATCAATCTTATATGTTTCACTATCACCTGTATATATAGTATTTATTCTAGCAATAAGACAATTTAATGACTTGAGCTTATTAATATTGAACTTAGAAACATCTAATTTTCTAGATAGAATATATGTTGCATTTGAAAAATTAGCAATTGATATGTTTAATATATTAGCAAATCATTTGATAAGTACTTTTCAATTATCAATTGTAAATTTGCTATTATGTAATCACATTAATATAGCTCCAAAGTTATATTGGTCATCAGAATTTTTTTGATTGATATTGAATATTATCAAGCTTATAAACTTTTTGAAATTGTTTATATGCTATAATACTATTATTTAATAATAGATTATATTGAATAATCTATGAATACATAGATGTATCTAATATAGAAAGGAGTTGTTTAAAATCATTATCCAAAATAATAGATTAAATACCAAAGACTAAATTTTGCTGTTCAAAAAAAGCTTGTCATAATCTTATATCAATTAATGCAAGTATATAATGACCTATTATGCTTTTTTTATCTATAATAAATTATTTCATATCTTTTAATTTTTTTTGCAGTTTTTTTAGTCTTTTGTCATTTAAATTAAGGTTATTGTTAGATATTAGAATAAATAAAGCTGAATGGATTACATTGTCATAAATATTATATGCTGCAACTTTTGTTGATGCAAGTACAATAACAGGTGATTGTATATTAATATTGTGATTTGTTGCAATTTTTCAAAGATGATTTTTAAATATATTATTAAATATGATTTTTCTGTTTCTGTAGTTTTTATTACAATAAGCTTGAGAGATTTAACCTAATCAGAATTTGTTATTATGATAATATAATGTGATTCTATTTGCTTAAATATTCTTATTTAATTATTATTTAATGTTTGTCAATACACAGTATAATTAAAAAAGTCTTTATTATTGGCAATATCTAATTTGTGAGCTTGCTGTATAAAATTGAATATATTTACAAGATTGATATCAGAATCATATTGTTTAATATTATTGGCCCAGTTAAAATTCTGATTAATATTATACAAATCCAAGTTTAAAGAACTTTCTATAATTGCATTTGGGTTTATTTTAGATAATATCATCCAATTGAGTCTTGCTTGTTCTTTATCTTCCAATTTATTATACTTACTATCAGTTTTCTTATTATTTAACTCATTTTTCAATTTATCTATAGGAAAACTGAGTAAGTTACAATCATTATTTTCAATAATTTCATGATGCCTTTCTAAGAGTTCTGACTATAAAATAATATTATTTTCAGTTAAATAATTGAGATCACAGTGACAAATATAAAGAAAAATTTCACTTGACAAAAGTCTTTCTATTGAGAACTATTAATCTAAGGTAATGGTTGTGGTCAAATCTATATAATATTTTTATATTCATATTGTTTCTATTAACTTTTTCAAAAGTTATGTTTTAGATAAAGCTGATAGAGTAAAATATTCTCAAGCTCAATTAGTCGATTTCAATATTTTTATAGGGTGATTGAACAGTTTTACTAACTTTATCTTCTGAAAAATTTTTGATACTTCCAAATATAATACCACAAAGCTATCAAGGAGTCTTGTTATTAAGGTTTAAAGTTACAAATCAGTGGCTTGAACTATAAAGAAAAAGTTTAAAAAGAAGATAACATGTCTCCTGAGCAGAAATATCATGCTTTGCAACTGTTTGAAATAATAGATCTTGAAACGCTGCTAGTGTCAAATCATTTAGATTACTATTGCTAAAAATCTTATTCAAAATCTTTAAAAAACTGAAGAATATGTTTCTGATTTACTTGTATACTTGGATATATATTGTAATATTGTATTTATATTCAGTATTGATTTTAAATCAACATTTGCTTGCCAATCTTGAAATTGTATTCTGTTATGGAAATTAACAAGTGGATCATTTCTTACTATAATTAATTCAAATTGTCTATTATTATTAATTAAGTATGTATTTTTTGAAATTTCTTTTGAATATCTAAATCTGCAATACTGTTGTCCTATATGATCTTTGCAAAGACAATATGATGAATTATATTGTGTATAATGCTATAGTTTATTTAACAATTCAATATAATTCTATAGGTCATCTTGCAGATCTTCAGAATGTTTCTTATATGGATAATGATCAGGAACTGATGTATTAAGACCTGGATTAATAGTTGTAACCAAGAAGTTTAAATATTTTATAACATCAACCATAATAATAATATTATTATTTATTCTTTTCCATTCAATAATTGGTGCATCTTTTCTTTTTCCTATGCCATGTACATATAGACTGCCACAGTGTTGCTATTTATAATAGAACCATCAATATTTAAGATTCCATTTTGGTATCAACACTTTTTCCAAGAATATTTTAAAACGTCTTTCAAAAAACCATGTAGCAATAAGAGAATTCTTGATCAAATCTTGCTATTTATATTTATTTATCTCTTTTTCAGATAATGAAATCTCTCCATGTGGTATAAGTCTAAATAGCTCTGGTCAATACAAATTAGTAACACTAAAGGTAAAGAATATTATTCCTTGTATTCCTACTTGTCTAATCATATTAACCAGTTTATATTGTTACCTAATTCAAAATTAATAAGATTTATACAATTCTTTACCAAATAATATAATCCTTTCTGCCAAATGGCTATCTGTTTCTGATATCTTTTATATATCTTCAACAGTATATTGTTGACTATTCAAATTCTGTTTTATATAAACTTTGCCTTCCTGTAGTGCCTTTTATCTTATTTGTGAATTCAGGGCAAAGTAATACTATCCAGTATAATTTGCAAATCTACTATTATTATACTTAGGTAAATGAGAGAAATATTCTACAAATTTAATGTTTCTAATATGTTCAGAATGAAGATAAGCATCTTCAGTTGGGTATAATGTTGAAAATACATAAACAATATATTCAGGAGTTTGGAATTCATTAATGGGATTTCTATTTATATTTGACCATATAGTATAAGCAATATCAGTTTGCATTCGATTTAAAAAATCAGAAATGACACATTCTTTATTAAGAGATGAAATTGGAATGGAGACAAATTGACAGTTTATTGTATCCTCAAGATTATCTTTGTTATTATCAAATTCTTCTATACCTTTGATTTGAGGAAGTCTGTTATCAATCGGACTATCTTCAGGTAAAGATTGCAATACTTTTCTATCAATAATAATATTAGTATAATAATGGTTATTTTGATCTAACCAGTAAAGAGTGCAAGTAATTTTGATATGACGAACTTTAAAATCTCTAAATGTAGCACTATTTGTAGAATTTTGCCACACAACCAGTATATCAAGAGTTGATAAATTTCGAGGGAGACATATTGCAAACTCTGTTACATCCTGTGGAAAGTTAATTACATTGCCACTATAAGCGTACTGGCCACCACAGAGACAATATACTGAAATGATAGAAAGAACTTTTTCAATTAATATTTCTTCTATCTCAGTTAATTCCTTTGGAACTTCACCTGGATCCATGTTATTCGTGATAAAAAAATTTTTTAAAGAGTTTATATTACTATAACAATGACAACATGCATCACAAACAAGATCAATTGATAGAAACCACTTATTACACACAGGGTAAAGATTATTCACAATACTATTAATTTTGATGTGAAAGTCTTGCAGAGATTTCTGTCTGATTCAGAAAGATGATCATTAACATCTTGAGGTTGGAATCCATTTTGTCTTTCATTAACAATTTCTAAGACATGTGTTGCTTTTTTTTTGTGGTATCGTTTATGTTGTTTGCTTAATTGATTATTGCATTGCTCTATAGTCTCATTTGCTTTTTTGACACGTTTATGTATTTTAGTACAGGTATGACAACAATTAATTTGATCAGAATTTTCATTCAATCTGGATCTTTGCTTACACAGGGTATTACTAATCACATAATCACTCATTTTTATTTAGAAAATGAAGCAGAAAGTTTTAAATTTTGTCAGGAAAATTATTTAATATGCGAACAATAAGAAACAAAAACATTTATATTCAATTTTTGTATAAAACTATTACAAATTACAATAGTTTAAAATAGTTTATTTAGAAATGGAATAAAAAGTTTAAATTTTATCAGAAAATTATATAACATATAAACAGTAAGAATGAAAGCAATTTTTTATTTAAATCGTTACAAATTACGATAATTTAAAATAGTTTATTTGAAAAACAGAGTGGAAGGTTTTAAATTTTATCAGAAAAATCATCTAAAATACAAACACTAGGAAACAAAGCATTTGTATTCAATTTTTTATTTAAATTGACAGAATTTTTGTATCAGAAAAATCATGATAGTTCAAATAGTTTAAAATATCAAATGCATAAAAACACATAATAATTTTAAGTTCTGAATGAGAATGTGGTGTGATAGACAAGAATTTTTGCTTTTGACTAAAACAGAGTATCCTATGCTTACACTTCGGACAATTAAATTCAATAAAAAAAATGAATTGTATTACTGGAATACAACAATATTATTTTTAATAAAAACAAAAAACAAACAAAATAATATTTTATCCATTATTGAATTACAATTTATAATAAAATAGATAAAAAGTATTTTTAAATAAAAGTTTTTTAAAGTTAATTATTTCTTGTATAAGAAATTATAATAATTGAATTTTTGTATTTTGCAGTTGAAATTTGAGTTGTTTTTTTTTTTATAAGAGAATACAGTATATTTTGATTACTAGACTGTTTATTAATTTACAATTTTGACATATTATTCAAAAAGTAATTTTTTTATAAATTAATAAATTTGAAAAAATAATTTTTTTTATTTTATATTTATTTTATATTTTTATGTTTATTATTTCAATTAATTTTTCTGATGTACAGTATATATCATTATAAATGAATTATTAAATTTAATTTACAATATAAAAAACAATCAAATAAATTATACGTACAGTATATTATTAATATTTTTCATTGAATAAGCAGTGAATGTATACAATTAAAAAATTTTTTATAAACATTAATATTAATTCGATGTAGATAAAATATATACACAGTGTCAGAGGGTAAAAATCGTGACGCGCCAGTCACGTGACTAATCGTCGCGATAGTGCTGCGAAGGACACGTTCCGATCATGGTACTCTAGGCCGTATGGAGGGAAAATGTAAGCGAAAGTGATGGGAAATGGTTAACTGGTAGCAGAATAGCGTGTTAGAGAGTTAAGCAATGAGGGGAGGATTGTGAAAACGATTAGGCAATATAAAATAGTTGTGACCGAACATTATGTAATTAGGGAGAATCATGAAAAGACATTAGATAATCGATGTCACCTTTATTTTTCAGAATGTAAAAACCGTCATAACTAAGATGTATAAAAAGAGGAAAGTAAAAAGTAAATAAAGGACATTGAGCTTTTTACTCAGCCAAATCGAACACACCTAAAAATTTCGCTAAGACCCCTTGCCTCATCGACGGTTACGCGACATTCTGCCCATTTTAGCGACAGACTCGCCGATTGACCGTCACAACAGTATATTGTGCACATGTGGATTAATAGAAATAGTATCTTGATAAAATAAATTATTATTTATTCATTTATTTATAAATAAGTATTAAATATAATGTTCTTTATGAAATAATAAGTATTGAAAATAATTGCATTCTAATTCTTTATATTAAATTATTATTATAAGTATCAAACCATTACAGTACTATGTAGTTCTTCGCATGAGAATTATCTTAAAAGATTTGTTTATATAACTTAAGTCGTAGATTAATTCTGCAAAGTTTCTTTTAATGATCTTTTTTTTTTTTTTTACATTATTACACTATTACAGTTTCCTTGAAAGTTAAGAGCCATTGATCGGTTTTATTTTTTTACCCTGTCATTACTGTTATCCATTTCGCGTTTCTTTTCAAACTCAGATAGTACGTCTTACCATTATTCTCCTTATTATAGCTAACAACAGAGATATGCGGTAGCATGTTCACTTATTTATAAAAGGTCAATACTTTATAATTTATTTCATTTTGAAAAAGTAGTATAAATAAATAAATAAATATTATATTTTCATTTACTTACGGTAGATATGGTTATTACAAAACAACCATGAGAACATAAGACATAAATATAAAATTATAAAAATTTTTGCTAAAATAATTGGAGCAGGCTATTATTTACGTATAATACATGCATGCAAAAAAAAACAAAAAAACCTCCATTGATATGAAATAAATAAAGTTCAATTGCACGGTGGTTTAGGGAATATATTGATAGCATCTCGTTTATCGAAAAGTTTCTGTAATATTTAATGCAAATGACATCATAAGCATTAATAAATTAAATTAAATTACAACGTAAAGATGCTAAAATGCAGTATAGGTAACGCTCATTGTTAAACCATAAAAAGTAATTTAACATTACCGAAAAAGTTACAATAATCTAAGTCGATGTAAACCTGTGTCTATTAAAAATGATATTATAATAAAAATTGTTAAGAAAATCTGAAAATGTAATGAAGTAATAAGTTCTACGGCGCATTCACCTGCATAGTCAGCTGACAATATTTCAAGTTCTTGCTCATAATCAGGGGCATTAGTTGGTTGTGATAGATTTGAAAAATCCAAGAGTCTACTAGTGTAAATGGCATCTGGGTGCGTTTTATAATCAAGTCCCGAGAATTTACTAGCTAGTGATTCTTCTGAAGTTTCACTTTCGTAATCTTTAACTTGTTCCTTAAAATCCGAAGGTTCATCACTTTCGATCAAACGAATCCAGTCTAATGTAGTTTTCCATAACTCACTAGTATCGGGTCTTTGAGATGGCCTCGCATCCCAACATTGCATTATTAATCTAACTAAAAGTCTTGGAATTCTGAATGGAATTTTTGGACGTAAGCCTTGACAGATTTGTACAGCAAGATCTTGATCATGAGGAATATTATAGTATGGAGGAAATCCTGTGATCATTTCATATGCTACGATTCCAAATGAATAAATATCTGCTGCCGGTGTGTAAGCATGACCACACAAGACTTCGGGTGCAATGTATGGAAGAACTCCACGAATTTCTTGGCGAGTCTTGCTTTCTTGAGTTTTATCAAATAATTTGCAAAGACCGAAATCTGAGATACTCAGATCTAAACTATAATTATATAAAAGATTTCCAGGATGAAAGTCTCTATGAACTAATTCACTCAAGTGCATATAAAGTAAACCTTCTAAAATCCTTCCTAATGAATTTAATTTTAATTTCAAATCGATATTGTAAAAATTATGGTCCAAGTAATTCCTGAGACTACCATTTTCTTGAAACTCAAAAACCATCATATAGCATAATGACTCTGGCTGTTGCGTAATCCCATAACATCTAATAACATTAAGGCCCCACAGAATAGAATGTTTCTCGATCTAAAATATAAAATTAATTATAATAATAATAAAACTATAGTTAAACGAGGTTTAATATTCTTTACCTCATTTATAAAATTGTCAACTGAGCTAAGCTTATCTAAGCTTTTTAATGCTACTTTCATTCTAGACCACCTATCCCATTTCTTATTGAGAACATCCCATTCTTTGATAGCGCCATCTTCCCATGTCGCAGAATACACAGTGCCGTATCCTCCTTTAGCGATATATTTGACATCTTGAAAATGTGTATACGGTATCCATTCTAACACTTTACCACTAAAGCCAGCTTGAAGCTGAGACTTTTTTATTAATTCGTCAATTTTTTTATCTCCACTTGTCCATTTGTAAAAATCTTGTTGAAAGTGCTTTCTATTACATGACTTGCACCACTCGTATAATGGTTTTTTTCTGTCGCATTCAGGACAATAATCAAATGATTGCATTTTTTGATCCCTTTAAACTCCTCAATACGTATTATATACATTGCATAACGTTACACGAATACTCGAATTTTGACAATCTATTTATTTATTATAAGCAAATTTTCTAGAACCTTTACAATTATTTTTTTTTAAAAATGATTTGTATTGTTTGAAAAAGAGGGGTTTTCTAATTTACAACCACGAAATTAAATAAGAAATTACAAATAAACAAATGAATGAATTGTGGATAATAAATATATATACGGTATATACATTTATTTTATTTATCATAATGAAAAAATAAAAATAAAGAATGATGTAAAGTATACACAAACAAACCACTTCAAATTTTATATAATCAAAAATCACAAAAATGAAATGAAATCACACATAGTAAACAATGATTAGGATATGATATGGTAATTGAAAATAATAAATCCTTTAATTTCTTTACCACAATTCAAATTATCATTACACAATAAGTAATTAATTGTGTGTACTAATCATTTTTTTTTTAAAATACATGGGTTAAAAATCATATTAAATAATCTCATTTTAGATATCAAATAAAATAAAAATGATAAAAAATAGTCGATTTTTTTATTTAAAAGAAATAGATATAAACTCAATAAAAAATATTGTGATTATATGAAAATTAAAAGTTTTCAAGGTATTGCAAAAGTTTTTTTAATATTACTAAGCATTTTGATATATTAAAAATTGTTTCGTATTGACATAATCGTTAAATGCGAATCATAGATTATTTTACTACGTTTGAATCCTGATTTATTTTATATTTACAATAGTTCACTAGATTATTTTCAAAAAATATTTTTTAAAAAATACACACAGTTGATATCATAATGCTGTATGTGAAATGTAGAAAGTGATTTTCCAGTATTTTTCACTATTTAATTCTTATGATAATTTTAAATATACAGTGTAAAATAGCGATTTACTAAGGAATAACTTTTAAATAAAGATTTACGAATATAATATCGTCTGTTTATTGGGTTCGAGTGAGGAATTTTTAAATAATTAGTAATATAGCATGGTGATAACATTTAAATTGTAACCTATACAATTTTGTTCTGTTATGATATTTAATAGTGAAATCTTAATATGGCGCTAATCTAGATAAAGTTCGATATGACACCCATGAAAAAGCCAAAGATGATCCAGATGTTTGAAATCATCGTTCTTTCAGCACCAGAACTCTTTCCCGTTTTCGTAGGGGCCATGGCTCTAAATTAAATATTAAAATTAAAAAATGGAATAACAATGAAAAATACGTATTTACAAAAAATGCAAAACTCACGTAACAGTCGTGACTCTCTCAGGTTTAGCAAAGGAAATCCCTGGTCCTGGTGGTTTCAAATTGCTTGGATCATTTAATTTGCCTTGCACCGGACTGATAGTCGTACTTTCCCTTACATTCATATTGCCCCTGCTGTTTCCTTTGTCAAGGGACTTTCCTTGAACAACTTGAAACTCAACAAAAAAATTTTCACCACTACCATCATTAATGGTGAGGATATAAGTTTCAGAGGATATGCTTAGGCTCCATTGAAGTCTGTGAATTGATAAGTCAAGTGAATTATTAATGTTTATGGATTCACCAGTGTCTTTGTTCTGGATACGCAGAGAGCCAAGAATTATTAGCATGGGTCCTATGAGTTCCCAACTGACTAATATATTGGCACCATGGGCAATATTTCTGATAGGTGTGTTAATGACTACATCTAAGTTTTTGCAAAAAAGAAATGTTATTTTGAGAGCCACAAGTGGATTGATTTACAGATGTGTAATAATTTTAATATTTATTTTCCTTATCCCTAAGATAGTTTATGTAGGCAAGCTAGCATTAGACTTATTAATTTAGCTGTTTATATATGAGATGTTGTTGCTTTTTTCATATATAAATTTCAAACAATTTTACAATTAATAAAGTAATAATGTTTACCTATCAAAAAAAATTATTTTACTTTTAATAAGTTAAAATTTTTATAATTAAATTATTAAAATTGTAATAATTAAAGTTATTCATTACAAATAATTTTACAAAATTGATTATAAATTATATAAACTTTAACTTATAAAATTTTGTTTGTCTAAGATTAACTTTTATTAAAAACCTTTATTAAAAAATAAAAAATTCGACTTATAATAAAGCTTTAAATTTTTATTAAATATATAAAAAATAGATACTATTAATAAATAATATATAATTAAAAGTAATATTATATAAATTATTAGAAAAATATTTTGATTATTTAAAAAAATAAATAAAAAGTAACTTTTTAATTAAAAAATTTAAATATTATAAAAAAATATCATATGATTTAAGGAATATACTATATATAACAAAGTTTTTTGAATTTTTTTAATTTCAAGCTTATTTAAAAATTTACAAAAAAGTTAAAACTATAATAAAATATAAATTTGATATTGAAAAAATATTTTTTTAAAATTAATTATATATTTTTTAATATATTATTGACATTAAAACGGCAAGTCTGTTGCTTGGGGCAGGTCAAACTCATGTAATGTCAGAGTAGGTTGTTCTTCTTTCCTCTACTCGAGATATAGATTTGACTTAGCCAATTTTGAACCTATAATTAACCTTCTTCTTTCCTTTATCACTCTTCATCGATTGTTTGAGTCACTATCCTTTTTAGTAACTACCAGAATGATCCTCTTGTGGCGAGGTTACTCTAGAAGAGGAGTTAATTATCAACTTTCTTTTTAAACGTATCTATCACATTACCACTTTTAGTAATTTTTAATTAACACTCGCACAACCATTTGCGCTTCTACCAGAGGGATAATTTATTATTACTAAATTAAGTTAAAGTTAGCATTATTATTGTTGTTGTTCAAATTCCTTCTTTTTTTTTTCTTTTTCTTATTTTTTTCACTTTTGTCACTCTTATTTATATGACTCATAAACTATCACACTATATAAACTATTTAAACTTCTTATTACATCATATAAGTAATTACTAAGATATTTCCATTGCTTCGATTAGGTGCATGAAACAGATGTCATGTCCCTAGGCCTTATCTATGCAATTTCCTACCAACAATATTTAATATCAAATCAATCTCTAATCCACAATACTTTTTTATTAATTTAACAATTTTTATTTAAAAAATTTAAAATTAAAAGTATTAACAAATATAATTATCAATTATTTTATATGTACAAAAACAATTCTACTTATTTAAATATTATTATAATATTTTTTATTTTTTTTATATATTAATATAATTAGTATTGATAAAATTATATTCCATTGGTAATTGTTACATTCTTTTTATTATATTATTTATTATGGAGTATGATAAATAATATAATAAAAAGAATGGAATAATTATCAATGGAATACAATTTTGCCAACACTAAATATAATGCAATTATTTGCTCAAATATATAATATTTTTATAAATTTCTTAAAAACATATTTTTTATTTATTTTATTTTAGGATTATATAAAAATAATTGATTTTTATTAAACAATTATCAAAAAAAAAGTAATATATTATATTGAACAAATTTTTAAATAAAATAACAATTAAATAATAAACTAGGAACAAAATATATTAATAAAAAACCTCTTTTTCACACAAGAAAAATTGCCTTTTTAGAGAATCAAAAAAAGTGACTAGAAAGTGAAAAAAAAAATGGGAGTCAGTCAAGCAACAACATCAAGTGAGAGAAGAGAAAGAGATATAGAGACAAAAACAATAAATGCAACTAGAACTGCAAGAGTGATGGCAACTACAATTGTCAAAAAAGAACCAGAAAGACCTAAAAGCTTGGATAAAGAAAAGAGAAAAAAAATATCAGTACGTGCAACAAGCATGGATATAAGGAAAGAGAAGGAGAAAGAAACAGAAGAGGAGAATAAAAAAGCAGAAAAAGAAATGCAAAAGACAACAGAGGAACAAGACATGGAAATAGAAGAGAGAGACATAGAAATGAAAGAGAAAAATGAGAATACAGAAGGAGCAGATATTAGAGCAGAAGTAAAGAAGCATACAAAGAGAAAGAAAAGAAGCAACAGAAGGAGGGGGAGATCAAGAAAAGTAGAAAGAAAACCAAGACACATATGTACAATGGAGCTAACAATAGGCATTGAATCAGCAGAAGCTTTAGAAATAGTAGAGGAGGCATGTATAGCCTTTGACTCTTTCTTGAGAGTAAAAGTAGGAAGAGAAACAGCAGGAAAAAAAAAAGCAATTATTGCCAATTTTGGAAATCTCATTGAATGCAGGAGGCATGTGATATCAACTTTGGTACAGACGAAAATAAAGAATATTTAATTCTGGCAGAACAAAGGGAACACCAATCAGAAAAGAAAAATACAGTAATAGTCAGGAACATTCACCTTTCAGCAAGTAAGAGAGCAATCAAAGCAACTTTGAGAAAGTTTGATGATATCCATACCATAGAGATCCAATTAGTAGAAATGTGGCAAACAGCAACTGTAACTTTTAAGGAAGAAAAGAATACACAACTACTAGCTGAAATGTGGTCAATCCCTTTTGAAAAAGAATATCTAAGAATATTTTCAAAATAAAAAGAAAAAGAGAACTTGCAAAAAGATTCAAATATGTACTCAAACTAGCAGGTTTGCCAGTAGACACCATAGTATATGACCTAGAGAAAATAGTAAAAGAAACAAAAGGGAAAATCCTGTATATTTCAAGAACAGGTAGGTACTTCTGAAAAAGATTTGCATATATAGTATTTGAAACAGAGAATTAATTAAAAGCAGCAGATAAACAAACCTTTAGCTTGGACAGAATGACAATTAGTTTTGTAGACCAGTATGAGAGACTTTGCTACAAATGTGAATAGAGTGAACATATCACCTTTCAATGTAAGGAAGTAAGAATTCAGAAGAACAAATCTATTGCTCAAGCAAAATTTGCATCAATTCAATCAAGGTTCAGAAAAGGACCAGAAAAAGAGGCACCTATATTCTTTACAGAAATAATGAGAAAGTGAAACCAATCCAGATCAGTACTCAAAAGAGAAAGCAGGAAACAAAAAGAAATTAAAGGGAGACTAAGCAGCTTAGAAGGAAAAATCAGAAAAATGAAAGAGAAAATCAATACGTTATGAAAATAGTGGACAATATCACAAGAAGAACAAAAAGAAGCAGAATACAGGAAGGAAAAAACAGAAGAACAGCAAATACAATATCAAGATGCAGAAGAAATAAACACCAAATAAGAGAAAATTTCATTGACAATATATGAGACAATCAATAAGGAAGAAGCAGAAAGACAGGAGAAAATAGAAAAACAAATAGAGCAAATGGGAAGAATGTTAACTGATTTATTGGAAAATGGCCAGTCAATAATTATATAGAAGAAATAGCAATTGCAAGGATAATAGAAAAGATTCGTACCACAACAACAAAAATATATATGATATTACAATAGGAAAATAGCCAAAATAACAAAAAAAACATTAACATATATAAGGAAAAAAGAACAAATATAGAAATCATAAAAATAGTGACAGTAAATATAAATGAATTAAAAAAAAGTTCAAAAAACAACAATTGCAACACTATTATTATTAGAGTAATACAACCATAATAGGAATATTTGATATCAAGTTCAAAAAAGCAACAAATAGAAAATTAATGAGAAACAAGAAATACAAGATGTTTTGGGCACACACTGAAAAGCATGCAGGAGAAGTAGACCTAATAGTACATAGAAACTGGGCGAAATATATCAGAAAGATAATAAGATGGCAAGGAAGAATCTTGGCAATAGAATTAACTTTTAAAGAAATATAAAGTATAGGGGTAATACAGGTATATGTTCCACCACAATTAAGTCAAGAAAGAAAAAAAACAATAATAGAAACGAAAAAAATCCTAAGGGAATGGAGAAAGAGACAAGTAGTAGGTATAATAGTCATGGGGGACATAAATATAACAAGTAAAAGTGATATGGATAGAACAGGGAAAAAGTGTAATGGTTTAAGTAAAGGAACATGTTGGTCATTAATAGTTTATCATTATTAAAGAAAAACTTTATTAATAGAGAGTGGAGCAGACAACTCTAAAGATAATTAAAGAAAAAATACAGCCTTTAAATACATGTTTTTCCAATATAAATAAATAAAATACATAAAGAATAAAATACATATAATCTTAGTGATTCTCCTGGAGATCATATGAATTAATAAAGAAAAAGAAAATAAAATAAGATAATAAATAAATTATAATATTAATCAAACATATTAATAATATCCTATAACCCCTTGATATCAATTACTAATTGATAACATATGTTAATTAGTAAAATCCTATTGGATTAATAATTACTATAAGTTTTGGGTTTCGTGTCACTTCGGAACTTCGGGATCAGCAGATATCATGTGAAATCGGATATATGTTTTAGTCTAATCATTAGTGTTCTTTGGCCGGAGTCTAAATCCTTAATTATTAAGAAATTAGTGTTGACAATATCTTTTCAACCATTAATAAAAAATACTTCACTCATCAAAATACCTATAGTATCTTAAGATCGTTTGAGAGGTTGTCATCTAACTTTTGAAAAAAAATCGGAATTTTTACTGGGCGTCTATAGATTTGTTACAGAAAGGAACCAAAAGGAAAGAAAAAATGGATCAAAATGTTGAGAGAATTTGAATTATATAACATATATAGACAACACAATAAAAGCACAAAGGAATATACCTGGGGCAACAAAACAAAAAGCAAAATAGACATGATATGGATCTCAGAAGACATGAAGAAGTTATGCAAAGGTGCAAATATAATTGACATCAGACAACAACTAAACACAGATCACAAGGTAGTGGAAACAGAAATAGACCTATATACAATTACAAAAGGAATAATAAGAGTAAGAACAACAAGTGAAAGGCAAGTGTACAATTATAAGCAAATGAATAACGTGAAATAAAAAGAGTGAAGTGAAGAAATAGATAAAATAAGGAAAAATAAAAAACTACTAGAAAATAAACAAATCAAAGGAAAAAGACTGGAAGCAAACAACAAATGTCAGATACTAAAGATTCGATGGAAAGAGGCTGCAGAAAAAGTCAAACCAAAAAAGATCCTGAAAACAAAGGTATAGAAGTTTAGCAATAAGATAAAAATAGTACAATTCATGGCTTTTAGAAAACTAAGCAAAGCAATAGATATGGCATAAGAAATAGAAGAGAAAAAATGATCAGGAGATAGCAAAGAGGTAGCTGAAAAAAGAAACAGAATCAACAAATGGATAAAAACATTGCCGGAAATGAAAATAAAATTAAAATACTTGAGCGAAATAGAAAAAGTAATAAAATGAAGAACAGAAATGGAACAGAAGAGAAGAAATCTAAGAAAACTGTATGAAGCAGAAGCCAAATATATGAGGAAACAGTGGATTTTGAAAGCTATAAAAAAAAGAGCAGAAAGATAGCAAAAAAACAAGAAACAAAAAAATCTGATATCAAGTATTCTGGCACATGACTCAGCAAAGGAGCAAATTTATAGGGTATGGGACCAAGTCATAGGACACATGGAACTGGAAAAAGAGAAAGTAAAAGACTGGACGAGAGAGCATTTTGACCAGCAAAATAGAACCAGGAAGTGGAAACTGGAAGAGTATTGGAAAAATTGGCTGGAAGAATACAAAAATCTGATGGTTAGAATAGAAGATAAAGGAAAAATGAAACTGCTAGAACCAATATCCAAAGAAGAGCTGAAAGAGATGATAAAGAAAACAACAAATGGCAAGGTGCCCAAGGCATTAGAAATATCATACAAAATACTAAAGAATTGTGAAGAAAAAGAACAGGATAGTTTTAGATATTTGCTTAATAATATTCTTAAAGACAGAAAAACACCAGAGGAATGGAAACACTTGCAAATTTATTCAATTCCAAAAATAAAAGAGTTTTTAGATGAATGAACCTACTGTGATGGGCAAATGGCAAGTCTGTAGCTAGTGCCAACAGAGGTTCGTGTAACCATTTCTCGTGTCTCTTTTAGATAGGAATTTGGTGATTTGAGATGTACGATTCAGCCGAGTCTTTCTCACTTCTTATACACACCCACCTTTATTAACAATATTTTCTTACTTATTTATATATTTTCTCGTCATTGCATAAAATAGATTAAGCTAACTATACTAGTTACAAAATAATAATTTTAAGCACTATTACATGATGATAAGCAATTTCACAATGTTATTATCATTGCTTACAGTCATTACATTGTCTAGTCATGACAGTTTCGGATCTCGTGTTATTCAACGTAGATCGATCATGTATTGGCATGGTATCATCGTTCATTGTGGAATACATACGATCCTCTATCATTGTCACTCACTTTCGTCATGTTAATTACATGTCTATGATTCTATTATTGTGACACTTGCTAACGTTGGACAAATATTTTATTATTGGTTATTTTATTTTACCCCTTACACTACAAAGTGCAAAAGAATAATATAAGAAAATGAAATGTGATATATATGGAGCAATTAATTAAAGATAGCAAGCTAGAATTGATGAAATAGGAGAGAATCAACCCAGGATATGCAATAAAAGGAGAAAGCCAAAATGGTACAAGACAATAGAAAAAAGTTAGGAGGCAATCTGGGAGAAAATAGTGGAAAAGGGAAAGTAGAACAATCAATAGAAATATATAGCAATGCTCAAGGAAAATTAAAAATGAAATATATACAGAATAAAGAAGAGAAGAAGAGCACAGGAGTATGAAAATATTTCGAAAGTGAAAAAGAGATAGAAAGAGGTACATGAGAAAACATAACACAAAGTGTGATACAAGCAGAGCTGGAAACAATAATCTTGGGTATTTGACAGATCAATATAGAAGAAGAGATAAGAATAATTACAGACCTAAAAGTAATGGAACAATATATAAATGGAAATGAAAAGACAAGAAAAGAGTTACAAAGACAAGGCACAGAAGGAGCAGTATTGGCCAAACTAGGGGCAACAATAAAAGAAAAAGAGAAGGTTAAATAGATAGCAGAATGGGTAGATGAAGAAAATCAAGACCAAATCTTTAAAGAAATACACAAGGAAACAAAGAAGCAACTAAAGGAGTTGAGGGTTGCAAAAGAAAAAATAGAGACTAATAAAGACAGAGGTATAATATGGCATGAAGAAACACAAAACAAAGGTTGGAAAAAAATATGAAAAATCAGTAATAAAATTAAAAACATTACAGCTTGGTTAAAGTTAGAAAGAAACAAACAAATATAAAGTACCTTAACGAGACATCAAATTGACTGGAAAGCAACATGAAAAAGATACAAGGAAACAGTACAGAATAGTAGGGAAGAAGAAAGCAGCATTAGATGGGTAGAAAAAAAGTTCAACAGCGAACTATCAACACTAGAAAAAAAAAAGACAAGGGACTACGAAGGATATAAGAAATATGATAAATGCATAAGATGTGGAGAAAAAAAAGAAGACCAAATACATATATGAGAATGCAAACTAGCAAAACAACAAATAGCAAGACTGAAGCAGAGTATTATAGAAATAATAAAACAACACACCAATAAAAAGCTAACAACAGAAGAGAAAAACAAAAGACAAAATGAAATCCAGCAAGTGATGAAAGAAGAGAAGATAAAGATCAACTGAGCATAAATAATACAAGAAATAGTACCAAGAAGATGGACAGAAATTCTGAAAGAAATAAATAAATAACAAGCAAAGGAGGCGATAAAGGAGATAAATGAAACAATAGAACAAGAGGCGAAAAGAATCTGGAAAAAAAGAAATTTAATAGTAAAAGAGTAGGAAAAAATAAATGGAATAGAAAAGAGGAAAAAACGAAATAAAAAAGTAAATATAAAAAGAATAGAGAAAAGAAAGAAAATGCATAATAGTGTATAGAAGAGAATATATACAAAGGAAAAAGACGAAAATTATAAACACATAACAGAATGACTAAATAGCAAACAAAAAGAAGAAAATATAATTGAACAAATAGAGCTAAGGTAGGCTTGGTTAGCAAACAAGGTGACAGGCTACACCCGGATGGTCTATAGTACCTGTGGGTAGATTCTAATTAATATAAAATAATATAGCTTAAACTTTATGTATATAAATTGCATATAAAAATTTCTTATCTATGTTAATAAACTAGAGTAAAGTCTCACTTTAGCTGAAAAAAAAATTTAATAATAAACTAAAAAACTTTTTCTCACTTTCCTCCAAATGCTTAAAAATTTTCTTTTTAGGAAACTTTTGAGTTGTTTACTTCTTTCTTCACTTTTTTCCCCTTCCCTGCTTTTTTCTTGTTATTCTCCTTCTTCTTTTATTCTTCCTCTCTGTTCTATAAACTCTTTTTTTTCAAACCATTCTTTACTCTTTCCATTTTTCCCTCTTCTTGCCAAAGTTAGGTTTTCTCTTCCTATTGAAGGTTTTTCTTTCTAGGTCTCTTTTTCTTTTCTGAAATACTATTCCATTTTATCATTTCTTTAGCCAGTAGACTTCTCTTTTTTTCTATCATTAAGAAGTGGCAACTTCTCTCAAGATGTGGGCTTTGGAAAATTTTTCTCTTCCATGGTACTTAAAAAAAGACTAAATGGTTTACTTCCTCCAAAAGATCTATGTGGCCATCATTATCAAATCCGGTGTTGTTTACTTGTTGATAGCAAAAACTAGATATATCTAAGAAATTGTTGTACAACTATTATTACTTGAATTTTCAAGGAGTTGTACCTTACAGTATCCAGAGTAATATGGCAACCAATGTCAATATGACTAACAATAAGTTGCAGGTGTCATGCTAATGATTGAAGAATCTAGTAAGATGATATGTGATGATCAGGAATTCTAGTTACTCCTGCAAACAAAGGTGATAATGACAATGTAAGTTTTTCGTTCACTTCTTGATAATGTACTGCAGGTCTATTGTGTAAGGCTAGGTAACAATATCTATAAAAAACTTCAACTCCATTACATCCAACAACTTTTCTCAACAACTATTACTACATATCCAAATATTTCTTTTCCACCTTTTCCTGCCTTATATTTGTGCTGGATTCTACTCAATTACTTAAATGGTGTAGCTATGTATGCAAAGTTTTTTATGAAGAGTGGCTATCTCTTTCCCTACTTGCTGCAGGTGTAGGCAACTGCTACAGGCTTGATTAACCCATAATTTGTCACAATTTTAGAAGAGTAGAGAAGATCAAATACTAGATGATGAATAAAAGATTAATCTCCATTGGATATTCTAGTCAGAGTAGCAACTACTTAATTAATTGAACAAGTTATTCAGGTGAAGTATAAAGTAAAACACATTTGGCTTGCCATTCATCAAACCACATTTGAAAAGCAAGCATATCAATCCTAGTTATAACTTGGAGGCCAACCTGTATATAGTAGCTGCAGCATCTTTATGTGATTAGGTTTCAAATTTCTCTAGGTAGCTAGATGCCATTCAAGTAATAATATAGGTTTTGAATTTCTTTTTTCTTATATTCTTGAGTGGTACCAAGGAGCTTAGGCAAAAGGGTCTTCATTAAGCCTGGCATTTAACTTTTCCTGGTAAAGAGAGATGTATATTACACTATTGAGTTATAAATCTTGTAGTTTGCAAGTCTAAAATTATAATAAAAATAATATGTGAGACTGCTTATTTCTTCAAAAAAAAATAATTTAATAATAAACTGTAATTATATTTTTATAAAACTTGACTATAATATTTAAAGAAGAATAGTTTTATGATATATAGTTTCATCCAGAATTAATACTTAACAAAAGAATTTATCCCAACTAAATTTAATAAAAAAAAGGAATTGTATTACCTTAATACAACAATATTATCTTTAGTAAAAACAAAAAATTGACAAAATAATATTTTAATCTATGATTGGATTATAATTAATAATAAAATAGATAAAAGTATTTTTTTAATAAAAGTTTTTTAAATTTAATTATTTCTTGTATTAGAAATTATAACAATTGAATTTTTGTATTTTGCAGTTGAAATTTGATATTTTTTTTGTAAGAAAATATTTTGATTACCAGACTGTTTATTAATTCACAATTCTGACATATTATTCAAAAAGAATTTTTTTTATAGATTAATAAATTTGAAAAGATGGATTTTTTATTTTATATTTATTTTATATTTTTATGTTTATTATTCCAACTGATTTTTCTGATGTACAGTATATATATCCTTATAAATGAATTGTTAAATTAATTTACAATATAAAAAACAATCAAATAAATTATACGTACAGTATATGATTAATATTTTTCATTAAATAAGCAATTAAATGTATACAATTAAAAAATTTTTTATAATTATAATTATTTATTCAATGTAGATAAAATATATGGATAATTATTTTTGAAGGTGACAAAAATGCTAGATATGATTTTTTCGGATCCAGCTTTTAAACAATACCTATACAATATAAATTTTAGGATCACAGAAAATTTCCGGTTCACCTTCGAAAATAATTACCCATATACACAGTATATATTACATGCGTGGACTAATAGAAATAGTATCTTGATAAAATAAATTATAATTTATTCATTTATTTATACAGTAAATAAGTATTAAATAATAAGTATTGAAAATAATTTCATTCTACAGTAATTCTTTATAATAAATTATTATTATAAATATTAAATCATTACAATATTATGTAGTTCTTCGTATGAGAATTATTTTTAAAAGTAAGATTTTTTATTCAAACTTAAGTTGTAGATTAATTCTGCAAAGTTTCTTTTAATGGTCTTCTTTTACACTATTACACTATTACAGTTTCCTTGAAAGTTAAGAACCGTTGATCGTTTTTTTTTACCCTGTCATTACTGTTATCCATTTCGCGTCCCTTTTCAAACACAGATAACACGTCCCATCATTATTAAAGCTAACAACAGAGATAAATGGTAGCGTGTTTGTCTATTTATAAAAGGACAATACCTTATAATTTATTTCATTTTGAAAAAGTAGTATAAATAAATAAATAAATAACTATTATATTTTCATTTACTTACAGTATGTACAGTATACTTATTACAAAATAACCATGAGAACATAAGACATAAATATAAAAATCATAAAAATCATCGCTAAAATAATTGGAGCAGGCTATTATTTACGTATAATACATGCATGCAAAAAAAAACCTCCATTGATATGAAATAAATAAGGTTTAATCGCACAGTGGTTTAAGGAATAGAAATCATAGCATCTCGTTTATCGAAAGTTTCTGTAATATTTGATGCAAATGACATCATAAGCATTAATAAAATAAAATTAAGTTACAACGTAAAGATGTTAAAATGCAGTACAGGTAACACACATTGTTAAACCATAAAAGTAATTTAACATTACCGAAAAAGTTACAATATTTTGAGTTTTTGTAATCCTGAGTCTGTTATATAAAGTTTTAAATAAACTTAGAAATGTGATGAACGTTATACTATTTACAGTATATTAACCTGCATAGTCATCAGACAACAGTTTAAGTGCCTTCTCGTAATTCGGGGCGTTAGTTGGTTGCGGTAAATTTGAAAAATTCAAAAGTCTACTAGTGTAAATAGCATTTGTATGCGTTTTATAATTAAGTCCCGATGATTTACTAGCTTGTGATGCTTTCGAAACTTCGCTTTCGTAATCTTTAACTTGTTCCTTAAAATCCGAAGGTTCATCACTTTTGATTACATCAACCCATTTGAATAAAGTGTCTAATATTTCTCTAGCACCTGGTCGCTTCGATGGCATCGCATCCCAACATTGCATTATTAATCTAACTAAAAGTCTTGGAATCCTGAATGGAATTTTTGGACGTAAGCCTTGACAGATTTGTACAGCAAGATCTTGATCATGAGGAATATTATAGTATGGAGGAAATCCTGTGATAATTTCATATGCTACGATTCCAAATGAATAAATATCTGCTGCCGGTGTGTAAGCATGACCACACAAGACTTCGGGTGCAATGTATGGAAGAACTCCACAAATTTCTTGGCGGGTTTCGCCTTCTTGAATTTTATCGAATTTTTTGCAAAGACCTAGATCTGAGATGTTTAGATACAAGGAAGAACTATATAAAAGATTTCCAGGATGAAAGTCTCTATGAACTAATTTCTTTGAGTGCATAATTCTCAGACCACTTGAAATTTCGCTTAACGACTCTAACTTTAATATCAAATCCATCTTGTAAAAATTTTCGTCCAAGTAATTCCTGAGACTTCCATTTTCTTGAAAATCAAAAACCATCATATAGCATAATGACTCGGGCTGTTGCGTAATTCCATAACACTTAATGATACGGTATGTGCCCCATAGAACAGAATGTTTCTCAACCTAAAATTTCAAATAAATTATATTAACGTTAATAATAAAACTATAGTTAAACGAGGTTTAATATTCTTTACCTCATTTATAAGATCGTCAACTGAGCTAAGCTTATCTAAGCTTTTTAATGCTACTTTCTTTCTAAAAGACCTAGTCCATTTCTTATTGAGAACATCCCAACTCGTAATAAAACCATCTTCCCATGTCGCAGAATACACAGTGCCATATCCTCCTTTGGCGATATATTTGACATCTTGAAATTGTGTATACGGTATCCATTCTAATGCCTGGTTAGAATACTCAGCTTGAAGCTGAGACTTTTGTATAAATTCGTCAATTTTTTTATCTCCACTTGTCCATTTGTCAAAATCTTGCTGAAAGTGATTTCTGTTACATGACATGCACCACTCGTATAATGGTTTTTTTCTACTGCATTCGGGACAATAATCAAATGATTGCATTTTTTGATCCCTTTAGTCTCCTCAATACGTATTATATACATTGCATAACGTTACACGAATACTCGAATTTCGACAACCTATTTATTTATTACAAGCAAATTTTCTAGAACCTTTACAATTATTTTTTTTAAAATGATTTGTATTGTTTGAAAAAGAGGGGTTTTCTAATTTACAACCATGCAATTAAATAAGAAATTGCAAAATAAATAAATAAATAAACAAATGAATTTTTGATAATAAATATAAACACGATACGTACTGTATATATTTTTATTTTATTTATCATAATGAAACAAAATAAAAATAAAAAATGATGTAAAGTATACACAAAATAAAGAATAACAAACCACTACAAATTTTATATAATAAAAAAAACCACAAGAATAAAATGAAATCACACATAGTAAACAATTATTAGGATATGATATGGTAATTAAAAATAACAAATCCTTTAATTTCTTTACAACAATTCAAATTATCATTACACGATAAGTAATAATTGTATGTACTAATCATTTTTTTTTTTAAGACAGGGGTTAAAAATCATATTAAATAACCTTATTTTAGATATCAAATAAAACAAAAATGATAAAAAATAGTTAATCTTTTATTTAAAATAAAATAAAAATGATAAAAAATAGTTAATCTTTTATTTAAAAGAAATAGACATAAACTCAATAAAAAATATTGTGATTATATGGGAATTGAAATTTTCAAAAGTTTTTTGATATTACGTACTAAGTATTTTGATATATTCTTTCAAAATTTGTTTCGTATCGACATGATCATTAAATGCGGATCATAGATTATTTTACAGTACTACGTTTGAATCTTGATTTATTTTATATTTACAGTAATTTGATAGATTATTTTTAAAAAATATTTTTAAAAAAAATACACAGTTGATATAATAATACTGTATGTGAAATGTAGAAAGCGATTTTCCAGTATTTTTCACTATTTAATTCTCATGGGATTTTAATTATAGTGTAAAATAGCGATTTACTAAGGAATAACTTTTAAATAAAGGTTTACGAACATAATGTCGTCTGTTTATTGGGTTCGAGCGGGAAATTTTTGAATAATTAGTAATATAGCATAGTGGTAACATTTAAATTGTAACCTATAAAATTTTGTTCTATGTTGTGACATTTAATATTGAAATCTTAATACGGCGCTAATCTAGATAAAGTTCGATATGACACCCATGAAAAAGCCAAAGATGATCCAGATGTTTGAAATCATCGTTCTTTCAGCACCAGAACTCTTTCCCGTTTTCGTAGGGGCCATGGCTCTAAATTAAATATTTAAATTAAAAAATGGAACAACAATGGAAAACACATATTTGTAAAATATGCAAAACTCACGTAACAGTCGCGGTGACTCTCTCGGGTTTAGCAAAGGAAATCCCTGGTCCTTGTGGTTTCGAATTGCTCGGATCATTTAATTTGCCTTGCACCGGACTAATGGTCGTACCTTCCCTTACATTCATATTGCCCCTGCTGTCCCCTTTGCCGAGGGACTTTCCTTGAACAACTTGAAACTCACCAGAGAATTTTTCACCACTACCATCATTAATGGCGAGGATATAAGTTCCAGGGGATACGCTTACCCTCCATTGAAGTCTGCGAATTGATAAGTCGAGTGAATCATTAATGTTCATGGATTCACCAGTGTCTTTGTTCTGGATACGCAGAGAGCCAAGAATCATTGGCGTGGGTCCTGTGAGTTCCCAACTGACTAATATGTTGGCACCATGGGCAATCTTTCCGATGGGTGTGTTAATGACTACATCTAAGTTTTTGCAAAGAAGAAATGTTATTTTGAGAGCCGCAAGTATTGATTTTACAGTACGAAAAGAGATCAAGTTTTTAATTGCCTGCATTGACAAACGCGATGAACGTAAACACCACAAAAACTTTCGCGATATTGGTGAGTTGCACCATTGAGATTTTTATTTTCAAAATGAATAAATTAATAAAGTGTCAGACTCTTAATAACAATCGAATATTTTTTGGCGTTAAGTCGAAATCATAAGAGACAACAAATCTAGTGTGTTAATATACAAATTTTATTTATTTAAGATTTTGAATACTCGCGATATATTTCACAGTCTAGCAGCGAATAGTTTATTTTTTTATCATGGCGTACTATCATAGTCACGCAATTTAATCAATTCACATTTACGTGTTATCAAAATTTTATAGACTACAGTAGTACGCACAGTACACAGCGTCAAAATTTTCCCATAGTCAATCATTAATCAACTGAACTTTTATGGTTGTAACCCATTTCAAAACGTCATAACAAAGTTTTTCATACGCGATCGTTTAGTATCAACTTTTTATTTAAAAATATAGGATCAAGTGTACTATTAATTATTTGATTGGCGGAAAAAAAGCAATTGACCAATGAATGAAAAATCCGGGAATGCGCGTAATCATTTAAAAGCTACCATAAAAACTTTGGGTGCCTTAAAAAATAAATTTTTAAAAAAATCGAGTTCATCATAATTTTATTTGCATAAACATAAATAGAAATATAATTGTACCTAATGTTTAGTTTACGAACAAAAGAAATTTCAAATAAATATATTCACACAACGTTATCCAAGATTATATTTTATTTATGTTCATCAAATTTTTCTTCGTCTTGAGTTTGAATAATTTTCAATCTCATCTTTATAGCAATTTCTCAGGACACATTTTCCATAGGCATCTATCAATTCAACAGATTTAAGTTAAGAGTTCCAATATTGCAGTTTTTTCCATCCAAATAACACGTTGAGAGTAGCGGTCGACTAATTAGGGGATTTTAAAATAAAAACCACCGGTGAAGTGGCCTCTAATAAATAACTAGACATTGAAATTTGAAAAGTTTTTTGTTTCCAAAGACAGTAAAATTGTAGGTAAAAACTGTAACAACTAATAATTCAGGTCTCCATTACGAAATGTCCAATTACCATCGGAGAAAAAATTCCTTGTATGGTAAATATCGAAAGATTATATAACGAGAAATTCCAAATTAAAATGCGTACAATCACATACTGTAGTGACGAGATTTTGACTTTCAAAAATCGAGTTATACTCCAGGTGATAACAAGTTTCGGAATTAACTATTTCTAATTTAACTCAACAAAAGCATAAGGTACTTTAGTATTTCTCCTGATGAATAAAGACAAAATATTAGACCGTAATCTTAATATATTAGGATATGGATCATATAATGATTCATAGGCAAAGGGAAGTCACAATCTGTGTTATGATGTGAGTAGTACGGTGAATAAAATATAATATGTGTCTTTACATTGATATGAAAGTTCTACGGAAACGTTAGACAAAGGTTAAGATCTTTAATATAGAGGGAAAATTCTAACGTTAACATAAATACCTTATCAGTAGACAAAAGGAAAAAATTTATTGGGAATTTAATTAAACGAAAATATAGCGAATTTTACATGTTTTTCGTCAAGGAATTGGATTCATTGTCTTGATGACACTATACATGAATACATTATACGATGCGAATTTAAAAATCATGCGGATGTAATATTAACTACCTCGAGGACAAAACAAATGTGTTTTTTAAGGTTTGATAGCCACGCCGTTATCACTTTATACAATATAAGGATGTAAAAAATAAATGCATTGATGCTAATTACATATACTGTATGTAATATGAAATGAGATTCATATCAAGATGGCTGATTCTTTTTGAAAACGACAAAATGTTATATACGATTTTTTGATCCCTATTTTTTGAACAATACATATACAATATAAATTCTAGGAGTACAATTATAAAGTCAGAAAAATCCCTGTCCGCCTTCAAAAAGAATTACCCAGATACGCAAAAACCATCGATTCTATTATTGAAAAACTAGTCTTTTAAATATTATATGTGTATATTGCAAATATTCACAGGAGCAGCGGTTCTACATCGGTCACATGAGGTACAAAACTATCGTTTTTATGATAATAATGAGAGTCCCTTAAGATACGCTTAACCTGGAACTGAAATTTTTTTAATCATACTTCGATTATTTGATTTATCTTGGTAAGTACTATGTTTGTTAAATTTATTTATTGATTCAATTGCATTTATCCAAGACTTGAGACTCAACTACTTGGTCAATTAAATTATCACACAACTGATTCCCAACAAAAAATCATGAAACAAGTCGGCTATCTCATCAAAACGCATTTAAACTGGCCATTCATTTACATCCCATAATTACTTGATTTTGAATTAATTTAAGGACAATTGGTGAAATTCCTATGAACTCACATTTTAATTATTAAATCGCTCCTAGGTGAAAGTAACTTACAAACAAATATATATATGTATGTTAATTTACCCTTACAATCATTAACCGCCAATCTCGTGGTATATTAATAAAGAGAAAACTAGATTATTTGAAATAGAGAGGATCCCGTGATTAATTAAATACGTGTATATTAAGAGTAACTATCTGATTTCTATTAGCTTTCCAACTGCTTTTGCGGATTTTTCCTAAGACTAGATTTACTAAGGATAGCATTCTGATCCCATGCCTCATCACCAATTTCAATCTTGATTACATATACCTTATACCCAACATCATTCTCCTCCACCTCGCCCTCGATAATCGAAAACGTAATATCCGGAAACAAAGATTTAATGTGCACCTCGATATCTTTGCCAAACAATTCTATAATCTTGTATCCATTGTATCTAAACGGTTCAAATAATCTCTTAAAGTTACCCTCGGGAGGTACGGTCACAAAGATTTTTTTGCCAGCTCCTATGGGTGCAAATTCGGCACCAAAGATGTTGTGAAAATCATATCTCGCCTCACATATACCTTCCTTCAATGCATCCACAAATTTATCCAGCAGTTCGGCATGATATTGATCGGTTGGAACGTCTCGTCGTGGCAACGGGACCTGAAAGTATTTTATCTCTTCAATTAACTCTTGATGAGTTATGTCTAGAGATGAGCTCTTTGATCCTGTTATCTCGTCCAATAAAAAGATCTTTCCGGTACGATAAAATTCCAAGATGTAATGAAAAACTCTGCTGTTTCGATCAAAGAAATACTCGTTGCCATTGGTCGGGTGAATTAATTCTCTATTTCTTTCGTGAAACATCGTTCCAAGTAATGTTTCGGGATAGGCTGTCAATGTTGAGCGATAAGTTTCATACTACAATAGAAAGGTTGTTGCCAAATAAGGAAATTTTCGATTGGAAATTGATTTGCGGGAAAGAGTTTTTTTTTATCTTAATTATATTAATAAAAAATTATTCTATAAAATTATATATAAATATTATTTTATTATAAAACTATGATTTGATATTTATCATATTAAAACTTGTTATTATTGTCATATTAAAATTTGTTATTTGATACAATAATATTTATAATATTATTATATACAATATATAAAAGTTTTATTAAAAAAATAATATTGGTTTGATTTTTATTATATAAATATTTTAAGATGAAAAATTAAATTCACAATATATTATTTTAGCATGTTACAAAATAAGTTTTTAAATGTAAAATAAATATAAGTGAATTTTAAATATTAAATATTGTAATAATATTTTGTGATATTTTATATTCCATAACAATTATTATGGAATTGTATGAAAAACATGAAATAAAAAATAAAAAATATAATTTATTAATAATTGATTAATTAATTTTTATATAATATTTAAATAAAGGATTTTTTTTGTTCTGATTATCAAAGTATTTATTTAAATTTCAATTTTATGCAATATGTTTTTGAAAACAAAAAACCTTTTTAATCTATTAATATCCTATGATCAAATTATTATTATTATTGT
>CAJVPV010000098.1:0-29315 GCA_910591835.1 Acaulospora morrowiae
ATTAGTCGTATGGTTACTGTAGGCAAGCTAGCATTTAACTCATTGTACTAACATATGAGAGATGTTGTTTCTTTCACAATGTATACCTTGCTATATACAAACCAAATAAAGAAATGATGTTTACCTACAAAAAAAAAAAAAAAAAAAAAAAACATATTTAAATATTTTAATGAAAATAGTATTTATACCTTAACTTATATTTATACTATAGCATATGCTTATCCTGTATGAGAATATAACTTAAATATATATATAAGAATTTAAATTTCACTTAGAAATTGTTAGGATTAAATTTTTATTTTATTAAATAAACAAATTGATATTTACAAAATAAATCATTATTGCTTTTTTATTTGATCTTATATATCTCTAAACTATATTAATTTTGATATATTTTAGAAACCTTAATATATTATATTGGTTCTTTCAAACAAAATATTTTAATGTTACTAATTCTTTATCTTTATTTTTTTTCTGAAGCAGAAACAATATACAATAACAGTATATAGAATTGTATAAATAAATTTAATTTTTATTATTATTTTATATAATTATCTTTTGTAATATTAATAATATTAATAATATTTTAAGTACTGGTTTATATATTTCTTACAAGTTTTTTTTAGATATTTTATTTCAAATCTCTGATAAATTATTTTTAGAGAGTTTCTTTATTATTAATATTAATAAGTATCTAAATCAGTAACTCTTCTTTTTATATTATTTCAAATATTTTTTATTAAATTTAAGAAATCATTTAAATTTTGTTATTTTTTAATCATTTTTTTCAAACTATTTTAATTTTATATTTAGAATTATTATTGTATTAAAATATAATATTTTTGGAAGTTAAATTATAATATCTTAATAAATATATTAATTCTTTTTTTAAAATTTGTTTATAACATTTTGTATTAAGATTTTCTTTAATTCTAGATAAATATTTTATATTATAATAAGTAAAATATTCTATATATTAATGTTATTTTTATTAAATTTAGTTGTAGGAATTATATATTGATTCTTTAAAGGTTCTGGAAATTTTTTTCAGTAATATTTATATTCTTTTACTACAAAGGATTAAAATTTAGTTTATTAAATTAAATCATCATACTCCAATATTTTATAATTCAATTTTTATGTAATCTTATAAATTCCAATATTTTATAATTCAATTTTTATGTAATCTTATAAATTCCAATTGGATTTTTTTATGTTATGTATATGCTTTAAATCTATTTTTCTTAAGAAATCTTTGAATTGTATTGACATTAATATTTATAGATTACACAATTCTTTCTCATAATTCTTTCTATCCTTCCATTATTACCTAATTATCTTTGCCAATTCACCATTGTCGCGACGATTGATCACGTGACCGAAGTCGCGTTCCACTTCTCCCTGTTATACAGTCTTCAGGACATTTGGTTTATACAAGGTTTGAGCATTGTTATATTTTTACAAAAAAATGTCAAAAATCGTGCAACAGTAAATTTTTATTAATTGCATCATAAAAATTTTTTTATTATTTTCATCACTACACTGTACTGTGTATACTATTAATTTCATTGTGATCTGATCAAAATTTTAACACTTAAAGATCGACTACCAGATGTTGCGTTCTTTTTGGGAGACGGTGTATACATAGATACAATAAATACACTTTAACCATATTTCTGATTAAAGTTGTCAAAGCTAATTTGATAAATAATGCATAACAAACAAACGAAAACATGTATACGGTATAAATAATTTTTAATGTAAAAGAACGGAAATAAAAAGACGAAATTTAAATATATATACCAGTTTTTAATTTCTTTAAGAAATGTTTACGTGATATGAGGCGATTATTGATCGATGGCTTTACACGAAGACGCACAGCGGGTGGTAGCAGTACATTCTGCTTCGGGTTCATGTTCTTTGCATGAACAGATGCAAGACTGGCATGGATCCTTAATGCTCAAACATGCAATTTGAGGATAGACTTCCACGACCAAAAACGTGAAGATAAAAAAGAAAACAAAAATCTTGAGTGGAGTAATAGAGACCATTTTTATGATGAATATGGACTTGAGAAGAAATGATATATTTTGATGAATATAGACTTGATAAATTTTTACGAGATCAGAATTTGATGGTACTGTATTTATAAGAAAATGAGCCATTCTAAATTTATCAAATTTACTGGCATACTAATTTTCCCCGGTTAAATCGTAGGGGCGAGTCCGAAAAAAATTCGTTTACTTAATAAATTTGGTTAGACTTCTTGTGCAAGGGATATCAATAGGATCACGTGTTCACTTTTTGAAGAAAAAAGAAATCTATCTCTTTCTTTAATAATTTTATAGTATCGGTAAATTTTTCAATATTCGAATGAGTAAAAGATCTAATTCGTCGAATCTTATCTCTACTTATATTTCGGTATTAAAAATCTTGGAAATATTTAGTATCGAGCGTTTCCTCTTTTTTAAAATATTTCTTTATTAAGAAAAATCTGAACTGTGTGGAGTGAGCCTCTATTCTTTAACATCACAGACTTTTTTCTCCAAGAAGATAGCGAGACAATAATTGCGTATTTTATGCAAGCCACCGTACGTGTTTGGTTATCGATATTCTTCCCAGCTTTAAGAATTTCATCGTGTAGTTGGGTAAGATTCATTTGAGAATCTGAAGAGTTTCTACGTTTCCGTTTTCTGGGACGGGTATTCGATCAAATACTACTGATAAATGCGATAATTCTTTCTACTTTCCGATTTTTTTTTGTTTATCTAAAATTTTCTCACAGTCAAAATAGATAGGCTGATGACAGTTGAGCAATCCGTGTCCGTTTTTGTTTTTTTAGAGAATTAATAATACATTTAAGATGGAAGGCATGTTCACAGATCAATTTCGTGATTAGTTCCCTAATGTATCAGAGTTGTTACATAATCACATATTTCAGGAGGTGTCTGAGATGTCACCGATCCAACGAATTTTGTTATTTAATAAGTTAGATCTTTTCTGCATGAGTATATTGACTTTTGAGTTGTAATTTTTTCGGAACATAAGGAGTTTTTATTCTTATACGGACTGCAGTTTAAAATGACTGGAATTTACTAGGAGTATTAAATCATTGATTCCATATTTTATACGTGAAATATGATTCTTTACTTTACCGTTCAAAAAAATAGATAAAACGCCCTTCACGTGACCGAGAGAGACCCGGCGATATGCAACTTATATGTTGTAATAAGGAGGAATTAGACAAGTGATTATTTAATTGGAATGATTGTAATCAAATATTATATAATAAGAGAAAATAATGAAAAGACCTTAGGTAATCAATTTCGCCATACTTTTAATTATAACAAGCGTTCTAACTCATTTATTAAAAAAAAAAGAAGAGAGAGAGTAAAAAGAGATAATAAAGGAGTGAATTCCTTTTACTTGGTAGATCTTCATCAGTGTCTTTCGCGAATTGTGTCATGTTTGCATCTGAACCTATCACAATAAATTCGTTTCAACTCTATCTTTATCTGTAAAAGTCATAAAGACATCTGGATCCTCACCGTGGTTGATGGCCCATTGCTTTAATTGCTTTTTCTGTTCTCGAGGTATGTATACATGAGGGTATGTTACAGCTTTGGAAATACCTTTATTTCTAGATTCGGCTTCATCGTTTACATGAGCATTAAAGATGGTTCGATTTCACGATTACTTGGTTTGACATTCTCCATAGAAGATTCAACTTGATCACTCACAATTTCTACATTCAAGGTCTTTGGGCGGAAATATTTAATAGACTTATATGACAAAGCAATTGGGCTTTTGCTCGTATAAAATTAAAGGAGCCTTGGATCGTGTTGGTAATAAGAGCAAGTGATAAGCCCTTACCTTTTTCAATGCAATTAGGGCTCGATGACTGGATTATTTTTTTCCCACTCGAGGTGTAACAATTTCTGGGACATCAAATACAGGAATTTCTATAAGAGTGTTAGTGAATATTTCTGCCTGAAATAAGTCGGAAATTCATTTAACTTAGCCATGATCTTGGTTCGATCAAGAATATACAGTATGTACAGTCACCCGAAAAAGCAACGTCCGATTTTCTTATATAAATCATATAAAAATCAAGCATTACTTTATGCCAGTTCTAGAATATATTTCATTTGCAGAAGTAATTTCATTCTTCCACAAATGTAATATAGTTTGACGTTGTATATGTTTTTCAGAAAATAACATTGTAAGGATAAGTTTATAAAAAAAATAAAACAAGTTGAGAAATTTAATGGTATATATATATTTGTTAAGATATGTTGTTTACATGTTTAAAATTTCACGTGAATTGCATTTGTTTTGAAAAAGTTATTTACATTTATGTCATGTAAATAAAATTCCAAAAAGTTTTGTTACACACTGTATATACAAAAAATATGAATTTATTATAAAAATTCTTTGACTGATAAGATTTCTATTTCTTTTTTTGCTAATTTTTTGTCAATTTAATTAAAAAATAACATTGATATTTCCTATTTATTATTATTAACATTGATAATGAAAAACTTTATAATATGATTATAATCTGGCTTATCAATTGACAGCAACAACTTTTTATTATAGAAAAACCCAAATTAAATAAAATATTCGAATATTTGAACTTTACTGTTTCAATTTATTTGTACTGATACAAAAATTATAGATTTTTTTTAAAAAAAATAAATAAAAAAAATAATTGATTGAAAATAAAAAAAATAATAATAAAGAAATAAAGAAAATAATAAGATTAAGAATCAATTACTTGTTTAGAAAACCTTTGATACATGCTTAAAATTCTTTATAAAACATGGAAACAATAATCTGTTATTACAATTGCTTTTTTAACATTAAATATAAAATGGAAAAAAATCAATAGTGCAAATATAAACAAATTAGATAAAAATAATAATTTCATAATTTTAAAAATTTAAACATATTACAATCTTTAAACAATTATGTTAACAAATTTTTATATCAACAATAATTTATTATTCTGAATAGACATTGGCTATTCAGCATTATTTTCATAAACTTATCTATTTGTGCAAGTTTATATAAATGATATTGTTGCAATAAGTTGCAATTAACTTACAATATAAAAATTGTTAATATAATAACAGTAACCTTGGTATTTAACATATTTAATGCCTGTTTGTAATTTTTTAAAAAAATTTAAATTGTTTTTAACTAGACCAATACTGAAAAAATAATTTTAAAGTTAACTATAATTAGAATAAAGTTGTTTTTTTTTTAATTTTTAATATATTTTTTATAATAATATATAATATCATATTTAAATGATTTAAATTAAGACATGTGTTTTAATATTACAGTAGAATCTGTTATTTGTTAAAATAAAATTTATAGATAAAAAAATTAAAATTTAAAAATTATTTTGTCACCAAAATTTTATAAAATAATCAGTTTAAAAAACTTTGTTCTTTTCGAACATGTTAGACCCATTACTTTTAGGCGCATAAATTTTTTTCGTATGTAATAGTACAATGGGTATACGTTTTAACCGAGTCCCAACTATAGTAATTGGAAAAACGTTTAAATAAGCCTTATTGACATTCTTTAAGCCCAAATGCATATATAGTTAAATAATCTTTGTAAATGGATAAATTTTGGTGACCCACGCATTATCGTCCTGTTCGTAATAGAATCTTATTTTTTGAACAACATTATGCGTTATGACGCTTATATAGGAAAACCGTTTTTAATAAAGTCTTATTGACATTCTTGGTTTGCCGTATGGATTTTTGGTGACACATACGCTGTCGTCCAGTACGTAATAAAATCCTATATTTTGTAATACTTTTTTGTACAAAAAAAACTATATAATTGCAGAATAATGCGTAACGATTTAGTTAGATGTCAACCTTTCCTCAAAATACTAAAAAATTTAAAATAAATATGCTTGACAAACATTACAAAAAGGGTAAAACCCAATTAGCAAATGCTAGAAAGCAAAAATCCGATGGTCATCTAAAGGAAGTGTTAGGTGCTTATCAAAGGCAATTGAAGAATTCAAGGCTCATGGATCCTCCTATTTCACGACGTAGAAAGATGGCATAGCCGAGAACGAGGTGACATATACAAATATTTAGGAGAAATAAACAATGATAATACTTGCTATTGTTGTGGGAGGGACGTAATAATTGGTAATAGCATGTAATGAGTAGGGACGCGTCAACAAAGCATATAAATAGGATAGTTTATGTAGTTTTTAGAGTCGGATATTTTAGAATTTAGTCTTGGAACACTCCTGTATCTTTCGCGCTTCATTAAAATAAATGCTATTCTACTTCGCGCAATAATATTTCCACTCCCTAAAGTATAAACTAAGTCTACGCCACTACAGTAAAGTAGATGCCTTTAAAAGTGAGATGCGACGTTACCTTTTTGCCACGTATAGAGAGTGACACTTGCAATCATGAGACGCGCCTAGGGAAAGACGATCAAGAACAAGTTAGCAAGTCCTTACCTTATTTAGTGCCGAAATCCAAGCGTTCAGATTATTGTCACGCGAAGAGTGAGCCGTTTTAGACCAAAATAAAGCAAAGCATTGATCAAATCTGAAACATTAATAAAACCCATGCAAGCAGAAAACATACCTATAGGAAGTTCTTTTACCAATTATATTGTACCATCAACCTCTTTAATAGAGAGAATAGCACTGACCTTTTTACCAAAAATGGAGTTTTTATTCAAGATCCTCTAGTAACATCTGAGCCACATCTGAAGATAAATGACATGAATAATATTAGAAGCACTCAGGAGTTGACATATTATCTACTGCCTAATGATAATTCTCAGGAAAAAGTGCCGCAACTAATAAAACTAGCCCTAAAGACTATTGAAATATTCGCTAAGAGAGAGATTAAAACGGAAGAAATAATTAACAAGATCGTCTTCTTGGCATTGTAACAGAACGCGACGTCAGTCACGTAATCGATCATCGCGATAATGGAATCATTAGGTAATAAAGAGGGATGGGAAGGATTGTAAAAAAGAATTATGTAATCTAGGTTAGCCATGTCATTGTATTATCGCTTATTATTTTATGCCCAAGACGCCATAGCCAAATGTAAAGAAAGGTATAAATAACATGTAAAAGTATAGAGAAAAGGAAGAAAAGTTAAGAAAAAAAGAGAAAAAAATTAATAAAGACTTGGTCAAATAAAACACGCCTCAAATCACCCTTTAGTTCACTTACCTGACGAAGTTACGCGAATATCTGCTAGAGTTAGCGAAAGACTCGCCATTACACCCAGCATTCATTTCAATTAAAGAAATATATGAATAATTGTTAGAATTAGGTATTCAGGAAATTAAAAATTCAACATTTGATTTGCTTGACTCGAGTAATTCAAAACATGTCCAACTCCCCTGATTACCAGGAAGGCTGGCACAGGAAATTTAGTGGCGATGTTAAAGATCCTACATTCTCATATTGAAGGTCTGCATAAATAAGACAATGAGCGAATCACAGTATTACAAACACTCTGTCCATTATGATACAGATAGGCGTTAAAGGTATCAATAGTAAGAAGCTGCATGCGACATTATATCAACAGCTCAAGAGTTAAAAAGTCTAAAAGATAATCTGACATTGATTTACTATGCTCACTACACCTGCCAGGGATTGTTATATATCTCAATTGATGAAAAATTATGGCAAGAAGTTATTTTAAAATTGCTAGTGGAACTATTAACTTAGTTAATGCGGCTAGAATTTTAGACCAAAGTAAATTACTGGGTACCTTTAAAGAGTTCAATGAAGCATTTGATGGTTTTAATGAGGTTGCAAGTCGCATTCGAGAGTTAGTCGAGAAGGCTCAAAAATTAAGAAGAGTAGAATATATTTGTCAAGAAGTAGGGTTTAAACAGATAAGGCAATGGTATTTAGCTCTACAATTTATAGATATTTTTATTCAAGAAAATCAATTGAATAAATTCGAGCAGTTTGTTCGTCAGAGTCCTTATAATAAGAACAGGTAGTTTTTAATAGGCCTTTGCCAACGCTTGGGACAGCTTGCCTGCATATACCAAGGTGCGGTTAAATTTTTAGATGATCTTTGTCGAAACGAAATCCAATGGGGACAGCATCCAAAGTTAAAAATTACGTCAAAGCGATTATTTATAAAGAGGTGTCTGACAAAAATGCATCTAATTCTTCCATATACGGAAATTCCGAATTGTTAATTGAGGCTCGTCTTAAACTATCACAGAATTTGGCGTCAAATGTTACAGAAAAGAATATTTAGGCGAACAAGAAGAGATTAAAAACGCATTAGGTTAATGTGTCACCAAAAGGAAAGTAGACTCTAAATGCTACGAACTCTTTTGAAAATGAGTTAGATAATAAACATATCCCTTTATTTATTTCACTTCCAACTATAGATAATCCCAATGAAAAAAATAATTCAAAAATATCCAAGAGTTAAGATTTTCTGAGGAAATTATCGAAAACTTGAGACGAAACTGAGGATATGATGAGATCAAGGACCGTTAATCAAATTTTTATGATAAAAATAAACTTAGTGAGTAGAAGGTCAAAAATTATTATTAGTTGTCGGCCTCCGCAAATAATCGAAAAGTATTTCCGTTTCCGTTTTATTTCTTGATCACATCAAGTTGACCTTTCTTCTGTTATTGTAGAGGATTCAAATACGAGTGAAGAAATGGGTGAGGAAGCGTGGGGAGACATCGTTTATATTAGTGTATTATGTAAAAAAAACTGATTTATGCGATGCGTTTATGTGCGTTTATGTGCGTTTATGTGCGTTTATGTGCGTTTAAGTATCTGGACTACTGTAGTAAAGATAGATAATGCAAATGAAAAATTTTTTTTTGTAAAACGGATTATAAAAAATAATTAGTTTCATAAGAATTTAAGAATTTTATTTCCTTTTGATAATCAGGAAGTTTTTGCTGAACTCTTTGTTCTAACTGGTTTTAAAATATTCTTGACATTGAGGGCAAAGACAATGGAATCCGACTACTTTGTGATCACAATTGGTACAGACTTTATGATTAATACTTTATAAATACATAAGTTCTAAAGAAAACGTTAATTAGATATAGGGGAGATAAACTCCTATTTTTTATTTAGTAGAGGTTTGGATTTGAGCTTGAGGTTGAAGCTCTAATTCTTTCGGTGTCTTCTTCGTTTTTGTTTTTGGTTCCACAACGAAGATTTTTTTGATACTAGAAAAAAACTTTTTAATTTTAATTTTAATTTGTTTTTCTTTTTCTAATTTTTTAATTTTATCTTCCTGATTTGGGGGGGCTTTTTCGACATCCTCAGTTTCTTGTTTTCTTTTCTCTTCTTCGACTTGTTTTTTAGCTTCCTCAATTTCTTGTTTTCTTTTCTCTTCCCGACATTGGTAAACTGGACAATCTCTATCAGTATGGCCAGCCATTTGGCAATAAAAATCACGACATTCTCCCCGATTTCTCCTTTCTGTTTGACAATAACCGTAGCAATCGATGCTTCTGCACCAAGGACATGGCATTTTCTTATTTATAATATTTTATATTTATTTTGCAGGATTGCGGAGATTTCGAAACTCCTTAGGTAGTAATTTCTGATAATAATATTGATCAGAATTGATGGTCATTTAACCTTTTACTACCTTGAGTATATGTAATCCTCTGGTGATAAATGTTGCCAAAACGAAAAAATACGCCACACAGTTACTCAAACTTCTCTGATTCTAGAATTTAATTCATACTGTACTGTATACATTGGTCTTCTGTATTACGTTACTAACCTCCCCCTTTTAATGTACTCCCCGACATAAGGCCCGTGAGACGGTAAAATAAAGGTCCAAATATTTTATACCAAAGTTGGCTAACATAAAAAAAAATTATCATAAAATTAATCCTTTGTTGAATTTATCGATAATCTTATCTTAGTACTAGCATTATAGTTTTGTGATATTTTTCTAGCTTCGTCAATTAATAAAGGAACCACCGGCCAAATCGTAACACGACTCAAACAAGAAGACTTACCTTAACGCAAGTGCTGGTCCTGGGTTAGTGACAGACTCGCCAGGAACAACGATAACAGTATGAACTATCCCGAATATTTTAATAGTGACATATACTGTATCTATCATTAATATACTGTATATTGTATGCACCATAAATATTTTTTATATTATCGGTTCATGAAATATATCATAAATATTAAAATAGAATAGGTGAATTTGTAAAAAAGGCGGGTTTGTGAAACGTAATTAAAAGTGGATAGGTTTATGAAACGTGAGGTAAATGTCTGTGAAATATGTGGCAAGTGAATTAATTTGCAAAATGTGGAGTGAATAAGTTTGCAAACGTGAGGTGAAATGAATGGATTCGCAAACATGAAATAAAATGAGTAGGTTTACAAAACATAAGGTGGAGTAAATGATTTTGTAAGCATGAAGCGAAGTGAATTGGTTCGTGGGAGTGAAATGTTTGCAAAACGTGATATGAAATTGGTAAGTTTGCAAAATGTAAAGTAAGATAAATAGACTTGTAAAACGTGAGATAGAATGAGTATATACGTATACGAAACGTGAAGTAAGACGAGTGGGTCTGCGAAACGTGAGGTGAATGGGTTCTTGGAGTACTAAACGTGAGGTGGGGTAAATGGGTTGGTTTGCGAAACACGAGGTGGAGTAAATGGATTGATCTGCGAAATGTGAAGTGGAGTAAAATAAGTTCGCAAAACGTAAAATAGAATGAGTGGGTCCACAAAACGTGAGGTGGAATGAATGGGTTTGCGGGATATTAAACATGAGATAAATGAGTTTGCGAAACGTGAAGTGAATTGGTTGGTCCATGAAACTTGAGGTAAAGTAAATGAATTCGCGAAATAAAGTGAATGGATAGGTAAGGTGGAATGAATAAATGAGTTCGCGAAACGTAAAGTAGAATAGGTAGGTTCGTGAAATATGAATCGTTAGCGAAAATTAAGGTGAAATAAAAAGGTTCGTGAAATGTAAAGTAAAATGGATAGGTTTGCGAAAAGTGAATATAAGATAAAATGTGCAGGTATCGAAAAGTGAAATGGAGTAAAGGGTTTGCGAAACGGGAAGTGGAATAGGTAGGTTTGCAAAACGTGAGGCAAGATGAATTGATTTGCAAAACGTGAAGCGAGATGAATTGGTTTGCGAAACGTGAAATGGAATAAGTAGGTTTGCGAAACGTGAGGCAAGGTGAATTGGTCTGGGAAATGTGAGGCAAGATGAATTGGTTTGCGAAACGTAAGGCGAGGTGAATTGGTTTGCGAAACGTGAAGCGAGGTGAATTGGTTCGTGAAATGTGAGGCAAGGTGAATTGGTTCGCGAAATATCTTGGGAAATATTATAAGTTTACAAAATAGTGAATGTTCGTGAAACGTGAAGTAGATAGGTAGGTTCATAGAACATGAGATCAAATGGTTAGGTTTATGAAATGTTGATGGATTCGCAAAACATGAAATGGAATGGGTGGAGTAAATGAATTCGCAAAATGAATAAGATAGAGTAAATGGTTTGCAAAACGTAAAGTAAATAGATATAATGACTTCCATTATTATTATTGTTCCATCACATTTAAAAATTTTAAATTATAATATCTTATGTTTTAAAAATTATATAATTAATTTAAATTTTATAATATTTATTGTCTTAATTAAATATACTTAAATTTAATAATTTATGTATATTTTTAATAAATTTTAAACAATCTATTTTTTTCTTATGGAACAATAATTTTCACATTTTATTATATATAAAAAAAATTCTTATTTGTCTTCAAGATTATTCAAGCTATGATATTGCTTTTTATAAAGAAACAAGTCGTATTTCTGTTTTAAGAATTAAAAATTTAAAAGAAAAAGCAGGCAATATAAACACTTTATCAAGTCTTGATCATCAAGAATATTTATTGAATGTTATAAAAAAAATATAGCCAGACTTACTAAATTAAGTAAATGTTTAAATGCAATTCAAATTAAAAAAAATTTAATTTATAATAAAAATATAGTTATTTGTATTAAATTTTTGGATTTTTGTTTCAAATAAAAAAGAATAATATTGAAAAAAAATGAGAATTATTTTTATTATTGCAATATATAAAGCTAACAATAAAATTTGTTAGTAATGTAAAAAAAAACTCTTTTCCATAAATCATTTTTCACTTGAAAATTTTCTTATTTGATAATAGCCCTTCCAAGAAAACTCTTGCTTTTCAAGCACTTCCAAGTACTCACAACCATTAAATAACTCTTACTATGGAGCACCCACAACTAACAACAATTTACCAGGATTGAAATCAACTCTTTCAAATTTTCTATCTTGACCTCAGTAATAACAAAATTATCAAAACAGAATTTGCAAGAAACCTCTTTATATATAATCTAACAAACTTTCCCAACCAATTCCTTATCATAAGAGAAAAGAAAAACATTGAAAAAATTGTGAAAACAGGCTTTACAAATGACATTCACATTCTCAAATTTTCAATAGATACTAACAAAAAAGGGAACAAGACTGACTTCCCAAACCCATATTTCTCTCTTCAATACCAGAAACACACCTTTCAACTTTTAATACATTAGTAATATAGTGGAATAAATGGAAAAAACTCAATTAAACATCAAACTTTACAACCATCTTCAAGAATTTCTCTCTATCTCTCAAGAAAAACAAGCAAAAATCTCAACCAGCTTACCCCTGAAAATGATTGTTCATCTATCACTTCTTCTGTTCTCCAAAAAAAGAAATATTGATCAAACAGCTACAATGTATGCACATGCAAACCCCCTGCCCATCACTTCAACCCTCATTCAATCTAGCAATTCTATAGAAATTAGCATAACAATAAATACACCAATGAAATTATTTGACCTGGACCTTGTCAAGCCTAAACAAACTAACCAAACAAAAGTCATCCCAACTCTCTTCTCTGATAACCACATGACAACTTCCAACTTCAGCATGGACATTAGTAAAATTCTCTCTACAAGCCAATCAATCTAATGATAATTAACAAAATAATCAATCTTGACAAACTTGCTGAGTCCTCTTTCCAATCTAAAACCACACCATACACCTGGTCATTCTCCTTCAAACAACAAGTTCAAACAGAACTCCAAGAAATCAGAAATAATAAACAATATGAAACTCTCAGAGCTGACATCGAAAAACTAGTCAACAATCTTTTTTGTGTATCAAATGACACACAAATCATTATCAAAACCATCGACACTATTATCAAACTTCCCAAATATCCACTCTATCACCTAAAAGCAATAATAAACAAAATCAGTTTCAAAGATTGTATTTTCTTTAGTTCCTTCACCCAAAAAGAAAATCTCATGCCAGCTTACCAAAAAGAATTCATCGAAATTGAAAAAGATTTTCAGGACAAATACAAAAACAAAACAATCTACACTTTATCAAATTTGAAACCAAAAAAAAAATCTGTGTTATAATCTATATTATTCTATCAATCATTTACCTATATACCATCGATATCAAAAACATGTTCTACTATGAACTAGCAAACCTTCTTACCTATCTCATCAACTATCTTATCAAAAAATCAACCTTTACTCTTGATTATAACATACTTAGAAACAAACTCAAGAAATATCTTGTTGACTCTCTTCCTAATCTTCCATTTGAACCATCTGAAATTACATCACAAATCAGAATTAAACTTTCCACAAAACTTCCAATAAATGACAAAGCCAATTTAATCACAACTCTCTATATTTTAGGATCTCATTACAAGTTTGACAAACTTCTTGACACCTAGCTTAAGAAAAATTCTCTCCTTCTGGAAAACCCAAACAATTTATAAATCAAATACATGGATATCTTTTCTATTACAAAAAGAAATGATCTAAACAATCTTTCCAACTACAAAAATCTCTTACGTAAAGAATACAAAGTTCTATCCAAACTACCCAACACATATTTTAATCTTCCACCACCAAAAAAACCACTTCCAACAATATACCAACTCCTGAATCCCAAATATAAGCATCTTTTTCTATTTAACCCAAGGGATAGCAACTTCACCTTACAATAAATTGTAATCTTACTCAGAAAAACCTATTATTTCAAATTTCTACCTAATGGCTTTTTCTTCATCAGAACAAAACTCTCCTCCTCTTCTTCTGAAATCTCACTTGAAACAAACATACTTCTTCCAATAACAAATCCCAATGATATTACTCTATTTTTCAAAACATTAGTCAAAAAATACATCTTTACCAACCCCTCTCCAAAGAATAGATCAACCTTCTTTTATGCCAAACTTCAAGTCCAATTCAAAACTAAGCTAATAATACAAACAACAATGAACAAACTATTCTCTTAAACAAACCTTTCCTTCCAAATGACTACCATAAAGTAAACGAAAAAGCAGAAACCAATTTTTCAATTACAAAAAAATTTGATGTTTGTCCCAACATTATCAAAAACCTATCAATCTTATCAGTTCTTAAGGATACCTGACAGTTAAATCCAAATCTCCACCAAGCCTCAACTTCCTACTTTTATTGAACTCAAAAAACTTCTCAAAGAAAAACACATACAAATAGAACTCCTAATTTTATATCAAAAATCCACAAACTAAGAGAACATTTTAGCTTCCAAAAATTACCAAACAAATATATTATACAAATTAAACTCCTTGAACCCTCGATCAAATTCTTCAAATTTTTTTAACATATAAATACAAATCTAACTAAAAACTTTTTAATATCAAAAAACTTTCTTAAAATTACTTTAACAAAAAACAAAAACAAATACTCTTTATTGGAAATCAGCTTGTTAAACATTTGAGGTCTCAATGACCATACAAAACTCAATTGCCTACTTCAATACATCAAAAACAACAATTTTGACATCTTTAGCATATTAAAAACAAAACTCCAAACATCAAAAAATCACACATACCATCAAAAACTTCATTATACACTTAAGCAATCTTGACCAAAGCCAAGCAGGAGTTTCAATAATACTTAACAAAAACCTTTCAAACTACTTTTACAAAACCACTAAACTTCAAGGATATTGTTGACATTGAAATAGTAAATATGTCGCTTGGAGCAGGTCAAACTCACGTAATGTTGGGGTAGGTTATTTTCTTTTCTCTATTTGAGGTGTGTATTTGTTTTAACCAATCTTGAATCTATAATTAATCTTCTTCTTTCCTTTGTTACCCTTCATCAATTGTCCAAGTCACTATCTCTTTTAGTAACTACTAGAACGATTCTCTCATGGCAACGTTACTCTAAAAGAGAAGTTAATTACCAACATCCCTTTTAAGTGCGTCTATTACACCACTACTTTTAGTAATCTTTAATTATCACAAGCATAACCATTTCATGCTTTTATCAGAGGGATAATTTATTATTACTAAATTAAGTTAGAGTTAGCATTATTGTTATTATTGTTCAAATTTTCTTTTTTTCTTTTGCACTTTTGTCACTCTTATTTATATGATCATGACTATCTGTTATAAGACTATCACTATGACTCATAAACTATTATACTATATAAACTATTTAAACTTCTGATTACATTATCTGAGTAATTACTAAGGTATTTTCATTGCTTCGATTAGATGTGTAATGTGAATGTTGTGTCACCAGGTCTTATCTAAGCAATTTCCTCACTAACAATATATTATCTCAATCTTTCTTCAGTTCAAACCAAAAATAAAAATATGTATCATACAAGTCTATCTTCCACATGATACAAACACAAGGAAAAAAATCACCTTATATTTTCAAACACTTATCAATAACAACTTCTTAAAAAACATATCACACATTATCATAAATGACTTCAACTCCACATCCAATTTAATAGACAGAACCCAAAAATCTGAACCAAAATACAAATTACTTATCTACAAAAAACTAAACAAAAACTATACTGATATATTTCATCTTTTCTTTCTATACAAATCTCTATATATATATTCAGGACCCTCTAGTCAAAGTTGCATTGATCAAATCTGGATATCAAATGATATAGCCACTCAGTTCACCAAAACACAAATAATAAACACCAAACCAGAATTCTATAGTAATCACAAAATCATCACACTAACTCTCTCAAACTTCTTAATTTCTAAACTATCTAAAAAAACATCTGTCACCTATTATAATTTCAACAAAATAACTTCTAAAACCTGGAAAACAATAAACACAACCATTATCGAAGTCCTATCATCCTTCTCTAAGAAATCTAGTACTGAGGAAACCTGGAAATTCTTCAATTCAAACATCATCAAAACTCTTAACAAACTAGTTCCAAAAACAAAAATTTGTAAAAATACTCCACAAATCTTTAACAAAAAAGGTACAATACTTCACAAAAAACTCCAAACAATCAAATTTCATATTCACAACCTTTCAACACAAACTTCTTATCTGATCAATTACACAATATTAAAAGATTTCAAGGATCTCAAACTCCCCCACTCAAACAAAAATGATCAAATTATCCCACTCAAAAAACTCTTCAAAATAATTTTTAAAATATTTAAAGTCGAAAACAACTTACAATGAAAAGAAATGATCAGCAAAATCATCAACCAACAAATAACAAACCTTCAAGAGAATCCAAAAATCATGATCAAACAAACTCTTAATCACAAAAATTTCTATGCTTTCTTTACAAAAATTATTGACCCAATCAATGAAGAAGTCATAAATGATCCTCTTCAAATCTATCAAACAATTACAAATCATTATAAAAAAGTTTTTCACAAGCAAACAATCAACAATCAACTCCTTTCCAAATAGAAAAAACATTACATCCCACTCAGCAATATCAACTCTTTAATCTACAACACACTAATGAGTCCAATCATGGAAGTAATTAACTCACTTCCTAACAAAGCATCTGAACTTTCTAAAATCATTTATTTTTTCATAAAACAAATCCAAAAACATTACTTTTATATCTCCATACAATCTTTAACCAAATATTTTCTTCTCAAAAAATTCCGACAGACTGAAAAAATTATCATATATTTCCTATCAACAAAAAGCTTCAATGGAAATATAATATCCAAGAAACAAGACCCATAGCACTGGTTGACTCATTTCGCAAAATCCTGACCAAAATACTAATTAAAAAACTTAGTCTTATCTTAACAAAGCACAATATTTTTCAAAAGTTTAACTTTGCAGGCCTCTCTAATCAAAGTACTTTCAAAGCAATACAAATTCTCAACTCAATTTATAATTCCAAAAAACTTACCCAAGAGAAACTATGAATCTTATTACTTGACATCAGTACAGCTTTTGATTCAGCAAACCTGGATATGCTCAAAAAATCAATGAAAATAATACATTTACTAGAAACCTTTATCTCTTTAACCAGTAATATCCTTACAAATTGTACATGCCAAATAATAACAGATCTTGGCCTCACCCAACAAATTATAATTCCTGATGGAATCGACCAAGGAGAAATACTATCACCCATCTGATGGATTATTTTCTATAATATACTAATCACAGCCCTAACACAACAACTCTCAAACCTAAAACACAATACCATAGCATACATAAATGATCTCAATCTTTTAGCAACTTCAAAATCCAAAATACAAAACAATCTTAACATCACAATAGAATTCTTCCTACTCAATGACATCAAATATAATCCAAAAAAAATCAAACTACTAGCTATAAATAGTGAAGATCATAACAAACAAGTTCTCCAAGGAACAACATCAATCTTTCCATTATCAAAAAAAGAACCAATAAGAATATTGGGCATTTGGCTCTCAGAACATAGTATTCTTACACCTAACTGGGACAAAATTCTCAAATAAACAGAAACAATCTCTCAATTGCTCAAATTCAAATATACAACAGGTCATATGGCATCTTACATTTACAACAAAGTTCTTCTTCCACATATAAAATATAAACTCCAAACAACCTTTCTCACTTCAAACATGCTCAAAAATCTTCAAAGAAAAATTGACTCAACAATCAAACACAAATTCAATATTAAAAAAACTCTTCCCAATCCTGATACTACAACCTCTACATTTTCAATATAAAACCAATTGCTGACTTGCAATTGAAAGTTTTAATCTCTAATCTACAATACATACTCCCCAATCCAACTACCAAACACAGTAAGGAAAGGAAAATCTCCGCTATACAAACCCAAAACTGCCAACCTTTTTGTATTTTCCAAAATCAACAAGTACTTAAACATAAACTACAACCTATACAATACAACTCACCAAAAACTACAATATTTCATTCTGCTCTAAAATCAATTGTTCACACAAACTCTCAGAAGGGAATATTCCTATTCATCAACTTCTTTTACACCATCCAAACTGGCCAATATTTGCAAAACAACTTCAAAAAAAATGTGTATTATATCGAACAACTATTACAATATAACAATAACAATCTCACAAACTGGCATCACATCTGAACCAGATTTGAATTCAATACTTATGGAAAAATATCTCTCTGGTATAAACTACTCTTGCAACAAGACTTTTAACAAACTGGCTCAACTCCAATCAAACTAAACAAAAAAAGAAAATAGCTAGCATCTCTTATCAATAACAAAATAATCATAAAAAAAAACAAAAAACAAATACAACTAATATTCTTATAAACTATTGGATCTACAATAATTTTAATTTCAACAGATCTATAACACTCTCCAAATGTCAAGAATGCCCACAAAACATCCAAACAAATACTCACGACTGCCAACTTTTGGTTTCGATAAACTTTTTTAATGTCTTTATCAAATCCAATCAAACAACTCAACCAAAACAAAAGCAACTAAAAATAATCTTCTTCAAACACTCTTCATAAAACCACCCTCTAACAACCCACAAATACTAATCCACTCAAATTTGCATGAATCACCGATTTAAAAACATATTTCATCAACATCACAACCCACTATTAATATACTTTCACAATATACCAACACTTCTCTTGAAATCTTACTAACATACAAATACTAAACCAGTGTTATATCAATTATATGGAATTTTATCCAACATCACAAATTATACACAACCAACTTCAAATAAAATCCCTTTCTCTCGCTTCTCCACACAATAATCCTAATACTATTATCCAATAAGTCAAAAGAATACTATTTATTTACCAAACATCTGAAAATAAATCATAAAATCTTTTCTGCTCCTCCTAACAATTACAAGAAAAAATGCAAAACTCCATACTTCATTACCATAACAAATATTCACAACATAATTCAAACATTCTAAATTTTCCATACTTTTTTCAAACTCACAACCACAATACAAAAAACACAATCAACAAACTTGCAATTAACACAAATCAATATAATTGACTCTTTACCAATTCATTTCACTCTTATGGATATAGATAAAAATTTCATCCCATCAACAAGACAATATATCAAACAAATAAACAAAACCATCCACTCCACAGAATAATCTACTCCCAACATGCTCAAACAACATTAAAATCAAACCTCTCACTTCTAACCAACACCCTAACTTTTCTCAAAAACATATCAATTCTAACAAATCAACATCAATCCAAATCTACAACTTCCATCTCAAAATTCTCTTAAACACACTTCCAACCAAATTATATCTCCATATCACACTATCACACATCTATACAAATGATACATGTCCACATTGCAACTCTGCCCCAGAAATCATCCACCATATATGGCTTTGTAACTATAATACAGTTATTACCAAAAAAATTCTATCTGATATCCAAATTCTGCTCACAAAAAAATTCAAAAACAACAAAAATTTTAGTTCTCACCTAGTCCAAAAAACAATTAACACTATTATCCATTTAATCAACTTCACATCAGGTACACTGCAGCTCAAAAATCTTTTTAAAAATTTCCAATCAATACAATATAATTTTAAACTTCTCAACGAAATGCAAAACAAAATACTCAAACTTATTTACCAACACATCTGGATATCAAGAAACAAAGATATAATTGAAGAGGAAAGCTTCCTTGACATATCACAAAACACCAAACTTAAAAGAAACAACAATAAACCAAACAAAAATGCAACTAATTTCAATAAAACACAAAAAAACAATTCACCAAATGATAACAAACAAACATATCAATACAAACTAATTGCCATTATACTTAAACTTTTTTCTGAAAACCTATCCATGCCCCTACAGGATAGAATAAATTATTAAGGAGACATTAACCCTTCAAGATTAAATAATTTCTCTCCTTTTCCTTGCTTAAGGTTTTTTAACAGAGATATAACTAATGGGTGATAGGTTGATATGTATAGCAATGTATCTTATATCTTAATATTAATTATGTAACAATTTTTATTTTACTATATTAATAAAGATTGTAAGAAATGCCTCACTTAACATTAAAAAAAAAATTTGTTAGTAATGTAAAATAATATATGATTATATAAATATAAATAAAATAGTAAACTATTGTAAAATTAATAAAAAAATAAACTTATAGAAATTTTGTAAGCATGAAATTTGAAAAAATAATAAATTATTTTTTAATATAATAATAATTTCAAATATATAAAAAAATATAATTATAGAATAGTTTAACAAAAATGAAATTGAGATTTTAAATTAGTCATCATATTTATCTAATCTAAATTCAATAAAACATTTATAAATTGAAATTAATTATTATTTATAAAACTTTTTAATAATATTTTCTTTTTTTGAGAGGTTTTCTCCATAGGTAAACATCATTTCTTTATTTGATATTGTATATAATAAAGTATACATTATGAAAGAAACATCTCTTTCATTATTTCAGAAAAGGTAAATTCTAGCTTACCTACTGTTGACGTCTCTCTTGGCAAGTCTGTCGCTAATTTTGGGTCAGAACTCGCGTAATGATAGCATCAGGTAAGTTTTTTTTTTGGTTCCTTCTCTACTCGAGGCGTGTGGTTTGGCGTGGCCGGACTTTCTTTACTAATACAACTTTTCCTTCTTGTTCCGTCGTCGCGCTTATTGGACAAACTCTCCACTTTTTCCCTTTTGTGGTCCCGGTCATCCCTCTCACTTCGCGACGAGTACTGGATTAGGTAAGTTAATTAGGGGGTTATCCGTGTTTAGCAACAACAATCGCATGTCTTAATTAGAAAGATTTTAATTTAAAGAATGGTTTCGTTTATTAACTGGTTCGTGGTTCTCTCTCTTTTCTTTTTACATAAGAGCCACCTCTATTTATATTAGAGTGTCGTGTCTCATTTTTTTTTTTTTTTTTTCTATCGTTGTGTCATTTTACTTTTCTAAGCTATCATAAACTATCGTAATTAATAATCAATGTGACAATAGCTAATTAAGCTTTTTCAATTATACTATAATTTTACGTGCTACTATAGACTATCGGTCTTTGATTATCAATAATCGGGACACGCGACCATGCCTCATACTATTTCCCCGCCAACACTGGGCACCATTAAATAATATCATAGGTTACCAGAAGAATGTTAGCTATAGCTGTGCCTGAAGTAGACAGAGTAACTTTGATTTCATTGATGATAACATCATCTTTGAAGGCTTGAACAGAGAAAAAGAGAGAGTGGCTAATCTTAGAAAGTTGGGGAGGGGAGGAAGGATTTGATAAAAGACAGATGTCTTTTATGATTTTTTTTTGCACTTGAGGGATATTGAGAGTTTCCTCAATTAGGTTATTAAGACGAAATTTTGGTTGAGAAGGGTTTTGGATAGATATCCATAAGAATGATGCAAATATGGTTGTGAAAATAATGAGACAAGATCTATTGCAACTTGTATCCAAGGAACACCCTTGGCACCTGATAAGATTGTTGAATTGGTCTATTAAATAGTGTTTTCCTTTTAAAGATGAGTTTTCTCTAAATTCTGTGGTTCACTTGTGGGTTTTAATGATAACATAACTTGGGTTGACCAGTCAGAACATTGGTCTTGGATTGGAAATAGGTCCATGCATACTCTTTAGGGAGGAAGTGTTAACAAAGTTTTTGAACCAGTGAGGTTCTGGATTGTACCTTGTAATCCCTATGTGTGAAATAATTTGGGACCATGTAAGTTTGATAGGGCTATTAAATCTGAGCAATTGGTTAGTGAATTGAATATTGAATACATTTGCTGTGTAGACTGCAGTAATTTTGAGATTGCTTTTAAGTGATCTGAATAAGAAATCAATAGAGTTCATAACATTGTCGTCATGAAATATGCAGGCTGGAGGACACAGTTGAATCTTGAAGTTTTTTGCTGCATAGGCTGCACTGAGAAGCCAATTGTCTTGATTGAATTTGTCTGGATTACAAAGTAAACAAAACCATATTGATTCTCTTTTTTGTATTGATCTAATATCTTAATGAAAATATTTTCTAATTGATGGAGTGGCAAGTTTGGATATTAGGTTAGTTACAAGAGATGATCTTTGTCTTTTTTTAAGCAAAGTGATTTTTAGGCCTCCCTCGTTAACTAGAATAAGGTTGGAGCATCTTGATAATATCTTGTATGAGGACTTGATAAGTTTGTTAATTTTTCTTTGTAGACTGCTAAAGAGGAATTTGTAGAAATGGGAAGTAAGTAAGAAATACTCAAATTTTTCAAGTACGACCCATTCAATAATTTTCTATTTGATTTCCCCTTTCCAGTTTCGATATATAAGTTCTTTTAAAATTTTGTTAATTGTTTCTTCGAAGGTTTTCCTGTTGAATTTTAGCATGTGATGTGGAGATATCTGGATGTCCAGGTATTTCACACTCTCAAAAGGTTTTAAAACTTGAATTGTGTGATTATCAAAAATAATACTACAGGATATACTGTTTTTGGTTGAAATATTGTTAATTATTTTTGTTTTGTCCTTGTTGCATGTTAATCTATTAATTTAAAAGAATTGGTTTGCTGTTTCTAGAAGGCTCTCTATCTTGTCTTTGGTATTTGCAATTAATGTCAGGTTATATATGTATGCTAAGGTATTGGAAGCAATGTATTTGGTTATTCTGGAGTGATTGGAGAGTTTGGTGATTAGTGGATTGTAGAAAATGACCCAAGTGATTGGAGATAGAGTTTCACCCTGCTCTATTTCATTATTGACCAAAAAAGATTCTATTAGTCCAGATGGAATATTAATCGATATTACTCTGTTGAAAAATAAGTTAACAATAAGTTGAATTAACTTTTTTGGACAGTTGATTTTTTGAAATGATTTTTGGATGGTTGGGATTGAAGCAGAGTCGAAGGTTTTGGCAATGTCTAAAGAGGCAAACCAGAATTCTTTATTATCAATATTTGCATCTTGGATTGCTGAGTTGACAATAGTTAGGAGTTCTATAGTACTTTGGCCAGGAAGACCAGCGAAATTAAAATCTGATAGTATTTAATTTTTTTTGAAAGTTTTGGTAAACCTTTTGTTAATTATACTGATAAAAAGTTTTCTTGTAGATTCCACAAGAGATATGGGTCTTGTGTCATTTAGGTTGTGACTCCAGGTTATTTTCTTGGGGATTAATGTAATAATGGTTTGTTTTCAGGAATTAAGAATGGATACGGAGTTAGTAATGGAATTGAATATGTTATAGAGAGATTCGTAGGCACTTTTGCTCAGGAGTTTGATGATTTTGTAGCTAATTTCTGATTTTCCTAGAGCTTTGTTTTTTGGAAGTGATTTAATAGTGGACTCAAGAGTTTACAGATCGATTATTAAGAGTACTTCTTTATATAGGTCTTGATCTATTGGAAAAGGATTGTACGCTTCTTGCCACTCAGGAAATCTGTGAAAATTAAAGGATCGCTGGCATAGGATATTTTGGAAGTAGGAATTAATAATGTCTTTTATGACTTCAGGGTCATCCTCGATTTGGTTTTTGTTGTTGTATATTTGCATAAGATCAATTTTGGGTTTGATTTTGTCAAGAGCCCTGGCAATATAGTTTTTTGGCTTGATATAAAAGATTTCTATGATAGTTTCAAAGTTGAGACGGTACTCTTCTAGAAGTTCGTGCTGAGCCTGAAGTAATCTTTCTTTGATTAGTAATCCTTTAAGCTTCTTGAGACCTTTTACTGATATATCTGTATACTGGTTTGCATTGGTGTATAGGTCTATGAGATTGCCATCTAGCAAGATAGGGGATTTGTTTTTTTTAATAAGAATTATGGCATAATTGATTTTTCTGGTCTGTGTTCTAAGATTTTTTTCAGCTTTGGTGTACTGACTCTTTTTAGAAATGTTCACTTTGGTTTTCTTAATGAATTTGGTCATGGAGCCTTTTATTATATTGTTAAGTTCCTCCCAGGATGTAGAAAGGAATACACTAAGCCAGAGTTCAATACCTTTAATGAAGTTAACAATATTTTCTTTGATTGTCTTGTCAATATTGAATTTGTAGATTGTTTTGGATTTCTTGAACTCAAATTAGTCTAGTTTGATGGTAACTAATTGATGGTCTGTTGGAATAGCATCGCATTCACTAACCTGGTACCAAATAACTTTGGGTGCTAGGTTTTTGAATATCCACACTTGATCGATGTGTGAAGTACTTGTGAAAGTAAAGTGTATAAATACTTTTTCATCAAACTGTTGATCAATGTTGATGTAATTGTTAAGGTAATTGTAAACTGATTGTTTATGCAAAGATGTTGCAGCTCCAATTGATAGGACTTTTTTGGGATAAAAATTGAAGTTGCCTGAAATGATATGATGGAGTTTGGATATTGTAGCTATTCTAATGGTTTGGCATAAAAAATTAACAGCTGATTTTCTTTCATCAATATTGTGTGGTAGATAGATAACAATTAGGAGGATATTAACCTTGCCTTTAAATTTTAGAATGATGGAAGAGCAAAATTCTAAGGTAGATAAGATTTCAAATATATGGGAAGAGAGGTCTTTTCCTATGATGAGGGCTGTCCCATTTTTCAGTGCATCTAAGTTGCCATATATAATAGGTCTGCCATTAATGTTTTTTGGATGAAAATCACTTTTCTTTAATTTCATCTCTATACAAAGTAGGATTAATCTGTTTCCAACAGAATTGGAGAGAATTTGAAGTTTGATAATATTGTTGAGTCCTCTTGTGTTGAGTATAGAGAAGGAGATAAGATTTTGATAGTTGCAAGGGGTAGATATATTTAAGTTATCATGGGTGGATAGTTGATTTAAGTGATGATCTGAGTGGTATGAGGTAAGAGTTGGTTCATTGTAAATAGTAATAAGATTTATTGAAAGGAGGTGATTGATAAAAGAAAGTCTAAGGAATATATTTATAGTATGGTTATTGGTTTTTGTACTTATAAGGAAGAATTAGATTAAAAAAGGAGTAAGATCGAACTCTGGTTCAGGAAGGGATTCTGAGATAATGAAATGCTCAGGAAGTCTATTGAATTTGAATATTTTGTGGAGATCAGCAATGTTGACTAAAAGAAAATCATTGTCTGGTAATAGAATACTGATATGTGACATTCCATTTTTTTGCAAGATTTAATTGATTTCATTGGAGTTTTCTGGTAGTGAAATAAGTGGAATGTCAAACTATGACTTGGAGATTCTTTGAAATTCGTATTTGTTATGGAGGGATTTAATAGTTTTCCTCAGGTTTTCATCCTTTGGAAGGAATTTGCCAATTCCCAAGGATGGATCAAGATTTGATATATTTTTTGGCAACCAAGGCTTATCAGTTTGTGAAACATCTGGAGAGATTCACTGTACTCCCAATGGTAATTGAAAAAAGAAATCTTTTTTGAGAGTGTTAATAAGAATTTGAGCATCTTGGTGGTTAGTGGCAGGAATTTGAAATATTACTGATGTTAGATATTCAGGTATTGATAATAGACTGTAAGGAAGAGACTCTTTGGATATAATAAAGCATGGAGAAAGTTTTTTGAAAAAGTATTTGTTTCTGAGTTCTTTGACCATTACATTTATATCTTGAGTTGATGGATCTAATGGAAACTGGTCTTGAAATTTGAGTGCCAGGTCCATAAAAGAGTCTGGAAGTAGAATTTTTGATAGAGGAAGATCAAAATAAGATTTTGAAAGTCTTGGAGAAATAATAAATTGCTTTCTGAGTTCTCTTATCAGACTGCCCAGGTTTCTTAATTCACTTCTCTTAGTTATTGGAAATAAAGAAAGAAAGTTGTATAGAAGATTGGAGGGATGTTCTGGTAATAAAGATAAAATTTCGAAATAGGAATCTGTGAAAAGATCGAACTTGTAATAGAGTCACAATGATTTGTGATATCTTCTGTTGTGCTTCTATCTGCAATGGGAATTTTTTGAAGAATCTTTGCTTTAATTTTTGAAGGAGTGAAGTTTGGATTTGATAGAAGTGAAGGAAAATTGTTTTGAAACATTTCTCTGCAGAGGGGTAGAAGTTTGAGATGATCTAGATCTTTTGTGTTTTCTGGATGGTAAAAATAATTGCACCCATAGTCTAGGATTTGTGGGTGTTGAAAAGGTGTAAAGTCAAATATATTGATATACTGCAGATATGCAACAAGAAGACATGCATTTAGAAGTAGCCTGATTTTTTGTTTTGTTATGTGGTTCAGATGAGTAATCTTGTTTTTGACCTTGTAATTCTTTTGGAAATGTTTTTCTAGTTTCTCATATTCCTTTTGGTGATTGTCCTGGAGGTCTTTGATCTTGGAGAAAGATCTGAAAAATTGTCAGTCTCTTGCCTCTATTTTTATAAAGATAGCAAGACGAGGCTTTTGTCTAGTATTGTCTTTGGATGTTTTGTGAATGTCAAGGATAAGGTTGATTATTTCTTATGGTTTGCTTCTTACTGATAATAGTTTGGAGGCCCACTGGACTATTTAATGATGATCACATATGCCTTCTAATGGTAAGGAGTCTTGTAGGACTGTCTTATTGTCACTATTATTGTCGCAGTCAAGAGGATTGTATCTCTCAGTATCTGGTAACTTTATTGTCAGGTTGTCTTCATATTCATTGAGTCTTGTACTGGCTTGTTCTTCTCTAGTTTTAAAAATAGCACTTTTGTCAAGTCTAGGATCTTGTTTATTAGAATAGCAAATATCTAGAAAATTGGTAGAGCTGTAAGCATGTGGGTTTTGTAAAGTGGGGAATGAGAACCTTATAAAAGAAAGAAATGACTCATTTAGGTTTTGTGAGTTAAGAATATTTGAGGAGTTGATTGGAATACATAGAAGATTATTCTTGGGTTTTGGAAAGAAAAGTGTGCTGGAGGAGACTCCCATGTCTAGATTGCTAGGAATGGAAAATCCAAATTGATTAATATTGATAAGTTATTGTTATTAATTAAATTTGGATGTGCTGGATTCTGATTGAAGGAGAATAATGAAGTGTTTAATTGGGTATGATGATCAGTTGGTTCTGTTACTTGTGATTAGTTGAGTGAAGGGTTGGAAGTTGTGATTGAATTATTGGATGAAGAGGTGAATGGAGTTTCTGAATATTCAACTGGGCTAGTTTGATAATTTGCACTTAGGAAAAATACTCTTTTTTTTCTACTTGTCTTTCTATTAACTTTGATCATATTCCAAGGAACATGCTTGGAATAATTCCAGCCTTCGCTAGAAACCTGATTGAGAATTCCTTCTCTAAAAGCTTTGTTGTTTGTAAAGATAGTTTGAAGAGAGGTTTGATAATTTAGAAATTCATTTAACTGATTACACAGTTTGTCTTTGAGAAAGGAAGATTAAATAAGTAGACTGTTTTAATTTTTGATTGAAAATTCCAGTTGTATAATAGAGAGATTTAATGATCTTGTGTAGGTGATATTTTGAGTGGAAATGAGCTATCTTGAAGGATAATTGGATAGAAATGGATTAGTGATAGATGTGAAAGGTTCTGTGACAATGATTTCTTTGTTTTGGTTCAAATAAATGACTGCAAATTGATATTTCTTTCTTTCAATAAGGATAATATCCAGCAAGAGAGGTTCAACAGTTTGGTGTTATGGCAAGGAAGGTGTAATAGGATGGGAAGTTTTAATGGAAACTACTTGGGTGTTGTGACTAGATATGTTAAGTGATGATTGGTAAGTGTAGAACTATTGAAGATTGTACACGTGGTGTGAATTTTTGTGTAATGTGACTTGTTTTTTACTAATATGAGTGATTGTTAGCATGTGGTGTTAGGTGATATGTGATAGTGGTCAGTGTGTAGTGTAATTGTTGACGCATTTTGTTTATTTATAATTGGTAACTTATTTATTAACTTGAGAAGTCTTATAGTATATGGACATGTTATTGCCTGTTGATATGTAGTTTCTTGTTGACGTGTTATTGTTTATTGACACATTGTCACTTGTTGACGTATTGTTACTTGCTGACGTGTTATAATTGTTTTAGTGTTTGTTTAAATAGATGATTTTGCATAATTTGAATTTGAAGGGAGTAAACTGATTTTGATTTTTAAGATTTTGGTATATAGGATAAGAATTTTTCAACTCTGTACAGTTGATGAGAAGTTTTGACGTCCTTTTAGCTCAAGGAAAGTGGTGAGGTTGTTTGATTTATCAAATGAAATCTGGCCTTTTTTGAGTTACTACAGTATCTAGGGAGGTGTTTAATCTGACACATAACTGGCTATAGTGGTGATAGTGAATGTTGGTTTCCTGAGACCTTATTATGAATCAGAATATATGTTTTCTTATTTCCCCACTTGAGGGATAAGTTTGTTTGAAGGTCTTTTGTTGAAAAGTATAAATATTTGGGGTATGGAGTAGAAGATGTTAGTTATTTGTTTTTAATAATTACCTGATGTTATTTTCTTGAGTGTTTCTTTGAATAATTATGTGAATAAAGTTTTTGATTTTTTGGTTTTTTTGAAAGTTTCCTAAAAAAGAAATTAGATGTGAAGTTAATTAATTGTTTATTCATTATTCTCTAATTATTGTATATATTATTAATAACTTAGACAGATTTTAATTTTAATAAGATATTATATATTGATTACTTTTATTAATTAAATTTTTAACTTATAATTTTATCAAATAAAAATAAATAAATTATACTTTGTTTTGCTTTATATTTTCTTTTTTCAAAAATTATATAAAATATATTCTACTTTTAGAAATATAATTAATTAATAAAATATAAATCTTTTATAATATTTTTATCATCTTTATTCTTTTTTATTTTTTATCAATTTTTAATTAAAAAAATATTTAAATTACAATTATATTAAAAATTAATTTTTTTTTTTTTTGGGGGGGGGTTTCCCCTCATAGGTAAGCATCATTTCTTTATTTGATATTATATATAACATGGTATACATCGTGAAAGAAACAACATCTCTTAC
>CAJVPV010000099.1:0-29285 GCA_910591835.1 Acaulospora morrowiae
TGTTAATGTAATGACAGTAAATTTTTATTTAAATAAAGTCTCGCATTTAATGCCCATTCGCGATAAAAAAAAAAAAAATTAGTACTAGATATGAAAAATATCATCCAACACTGATCTCGCTATGAAAGAAAAGTCATAAGACAATTATTGGATAATGGTATAAGGAAACTTGCCGAAATCGTACAAATTACAGGTTTTCCAAAGAGCAGCACATATAATCATGTAAATCGACTCAAAAAAAGAGACACACTTGTTCCACTTTCTATTACTGGAAGATCCAAAATTCTTACAGCGAAAAAGCATCGTCATCTTGGGCAACTTATATGAGCCAATAATACGGTTACTGTCACTGACGCAGCTGCCAGACTTAATGAAACCCACCCCAACTTAAATATATCAGTTCGTACTATCCAGAAAGTTCTTAAAAGGATCTTCAATATATTGTTTGCCGATCGTTACGTGTTCCCCTTCTCTAACCCTCCCACATTGTTGCCCATTTCAAATGGACCCATGAACATATGCAAGACAGGTGGTCTAACATGATTTTTTCTGACAAAACAACATTACAAATATTCAGAAACACATAAGTAAGGTACTGTCATGGAAGCCCATGTTCGCACCATAGCATGGTAAAACACCCATTCAAAATTTATGCATAGGGAGCATTTTCAGTATGGGGTCAATTGCACTAGTTTTATTTACAGAAAACCTTAACTTACAAAAATACTGCAAAATTCTTGAAACTCACTTTTTTCCTAATGCTTCACGAGCAGGTCGTGGCTGACGTTTCCAACAGAACAACTCTTCTGTCAATATAGCTCAGGTTACATATTAGCTATTTAAAGATCATTATGTTCAAATGCTCAACTGGCCTTTGAATTTGCTTGATCTGAATCCTATAGAGAACCTATGGGCCATACTAAAAAATAGAGTAGAGAAAATCGTAAACAATAGGCTTATAAAAAAAAAAAACTTAGTACTACTAATTTTCAGTTGATTATTAAAAAAGAATGTGATGGTTTAGATCAAGACCTCTACCTTAATTTAGCTGATAGTATGAAAAACTATCTTGAACAAGGGATTGACAGAGAAGAGGAAAAAATCTGACTATTGATATTTATGTATTTTTTTTTTATGATGATTATCGTCATTTTCACAAATTTTTGTGCAAATAAAGTTTATTTTTACAAGTTTTTTATTAGTCACGAGAAAAGTCCAGATCTTTTCTGCAACCACTGTATATTTTAAGCAATATTTTTTTATCTCAAATATACTTAAAAATCTTCAAAGAAAAATCAACTTAACAATTAAATACAAATTCAATATCAAAAAAGCTTTTTACAATTCTGATATTACAATCCATATATTTTTAATATTAAACCAATATCACATCTATAATTCAAAGTTTTTATTACCAATTATTGTGTTATCAAACATAGCAAAGAGATGAAAATTTTTGTACTGCAAAGTCAAAACTGCCAACATTTCTGTATTTTTTAAAATCAACAAATTTTAAAACACAATATTATAATATTTACAATCCAATATACTAAAAATTATAATATCTTATTCTGCTCTGAAGTCAACTGTTAATACAAGCTTTTAAAAGGTAGTAATTCTATTTGTCAACTTTTTTTATATTATTTAAAGTGGTCAATATTTGCAAACCAACTCTCAAAAAAACATATTTATAATATTAAACAACTATTCCAATACAACAATAACAATATTACAAACTAGTAATACATTTTAGTCAGACTAAATTTCAAATTTTATAGAAAAGTTCCTCTTTGATATAAATTATTATCATAACAAAACTTCTAGCAAATTGGTACAACTTTAATCAAATCAAACAAAAAAGAAATTAGGTAATATTTCTTATTAACAATAAAATAATTATAAGAAAAAAACAAAAACAAATATAAAACAATCTTCTTATCAATTATTAATTCTATAATAATTTTGATCCAATAAATTAATAATGCTTTCCAAATATCAAGAGTGTATATTAAACATTCAAACAAATATACAAAAATGCCAATTTCTAATTTTTATCAACTTACTTATCTTTTTACAAAACTTTCATTAGATAATATAATTAAAACAAAAGCAATAACAAATAATCTTTTTCAAATACTATTTTTTTTCTCAAAGCACATCATTTTTATTTCTTTTTTCTTGTTTCACGTGTAGTGCCACCTACATATCAACAAGTGCCAGTCCAAGTTATAAGTTTGGAGACCAACCTGAGGATTGTGGCTGTAGCGCCTTCATGTAATTTGGCAGATTTGCATATTAGCTCTAAAAAGACATTAACTATCCAGCACTATAACTAATCTAAAGTACATTAAGTGTGCCAAAGATAGTAATAGTTAGTATTATAGATAGGTTAACATTAATTTGCAAATTTACTTTGTAAAGATATTTGATATAATTTGAATATTATATACAGTATATATCAATAAAGCTTTGTATCTGATGACTTTTTACGATAAAAAAAAAATAAATAAAAAATAATTTATTTCCAATAAGTCCAAATAACATTTAAATCAGATCTTTTATTTTTAATTAATACTCTTATCTTTTTTAAAAACATATCAATTTCAACTATTCAATTTTAATTCAAAATATATAACTTTTATTTTAAAATTCTCTTCAATATACTTCTAATCAAATTCTATTTATATGTTATACTTTTATATATCTATACAAATAATATACTGTATATGCCCATATAGATTATTGCTTCCAGTCCAGTGACAACTATCAAACTTCCCCTACTTGGAAACCACTCACAAATTTGGTTTACTCCAGTATGCTCCACTATTGATAGACCCAAAGCTCCAAAAATAATTACTGCTTCTTTCAAACCCTATAGGAAAAATACCTTCTCTTCTCTTGCAACTGCAGTAAATATAACTCTCCTGGACCCTATGATAGCAGACACTCTGAACCTATTCCTTGGCTTCCAAAACATCTTCGACATTACCGACAGTGACAGACTAGGAGTTATGAAAGAAATGAATAGACTAAATCTTAACTACAAGCTTTATATATCTTGGAACAAAATTGATATCCAATTTGATGATAGCACGAATTTTTTTTCTTGAATTCAAAAAACTAAAACTCCCAAACCTCCCCAAATACACTTGCATCCAATGAAGCAATGAGTGACAACAATGATATGCAGGATGATTGTCTTCCTAGCGTATATCATAAACACGACAGCATGCCCAACACTAACATCAGCATAGCAGTGCACCAAACAGATATGGAAATTGATAAGCAAAGTATGAATCCAAGCCAATCTGAGCTAACTAACTCCTCCCTTCCCACAAACCCAACCTCCTAGGCAGATGAAGTCAAAAAAGCAACAACAGATAGATCAACAACCCCCTCTATCATTGAAGCTGACATCAGAAGAGCGAGCCCTCTGGACGAATACTCAAAAATCCTCGAGCTATGTAGAAAAGTTAACAAATACGACAGAAACACTGACGCAATCATTCAATAGTTTCTTAACATAAGGAAGAACAGCCCTTTTGAAGTAAAACCAACAACTACTGCCATTATAACCAAATTTGCCTACAGAGACCATACCTTTTTCGGAATATTTACAAGGAATAAGTTTCTCAAAAGCAAACACCAAATTGAATATGAAAATTTGGAGAAAGGATTTTACAATAATTACCTCAAAGCAAACAATATTGGTTACATTAATAGATCAATAAAGAAAAAAATTAAGGCAATAATCAACAAAGCCCTCTTTATCACATATCTCAAATCCACTGACCTTACAATCTTAAAACATTGGTAAATAGCTCAAATTCTTGACTTTAGCTTCAACTTTTTCATTGACCCCACTGTGAAAAAAATGACTATCAAGCTATAATTTGAAAATATGAAGAAGCAATCAAAGATAAACTCCTTAATCTTCCTACTCTTCCTGAACTTGTTCCCTCCTCAATTAAAATCAAACTCTCCAAAGCCATCCCAATCACCTTCCTCTGATATACAACTGAAGTAGTTGATAGCCTTAGGGCCTTTTACAACTTTGACTGACTCCCTGAATCATACTTTGTGCAAAGATCACTACTACCTGAGAATCCTTCAGATCTTAAATCTGAACTCAGAAGTATTTTTCTGCTGACTAAGCGAAACGACTTCAGAAACTTAAGAGACTTTACTAATAAACTAAGGAACCACTACTATGTTTCCTTCAAGCTACTAGAATCATACTTCAAGCTTCCTCCACCAAAAACACTTCTGCCAGCATTATACACAGAACTTCTATCTAACCTTGCCCACCACTTTTCAGTAGAAAGCAACTCTGAAAAAATTCACTCTGCCACACAACTTCTTAGAGACAACAACTTTGCAATTTGTCGTCTTCCTTCAGATTATATTCAATCAAGCGCCCACTTCCACCAGCACTATAGTTCAGTAAAAACAACTCTATCTCTTTACCAATTCAATCACAAGAGGAAGTCAAGGACTTCATCACTACACTCAAACAAAAATTCTTTATCAAGCTGTTTCTGGGTTCTGAGTGGATCAGTAAAAACCTAATTCAGGATAAAAGACCTTGCATCCTTGAAAAAATCGAAGCACTTAAAGAGCAACTGAATATTACAGATGAAGAACTCTGTAGAGACTCGCCAATACACCCACAAATCTTAAAAAGAATTAAAAAAACTTACCAAGGACAAATTCCCAGAGAATGAATCTCGCCAATTCTCCTACTCTTGCCTTCCATAGAGAAAGTTAACAACTATTTGAAACAAAATGACATCAATATTACATTGCTACTAATAGAAGACCAATACCTAGCTGGTGCCATAAAACTACTTAAAAACAACTTCTACTTCGACAGCCTCCCCGCCACCTTTATTATTGAAAAAGAGTCACCTGACCCAGGCTTGACTCTTCTTCCCTGCCTCTTCTAATCATGATGACTTTCACAACCAACTTAATATCCTCCCTTATAACAACACCCCACACTCTAGCACTTCACCGACTATTAAAAACCTTCTTACAATCACAATACTAATGATAAAGACCTCAACCAAAAAGGCAAGCTAAATAAAATCATCCATGCTATTAAAAATGAAAAAGCAATTTTCTGCTGTACCGAAACAAAAATATCATCAAACCATCAGTTGCCAAATAGAATAGGAGACAAAGTCATAATAGCAAGCAAACACAGTTCCTCTGCCAATAACGGCACATGCCTTATATTCTCTTCAAATATAGCATGTCACATCTTCAAAATGTATACCGAAAATGAATACTGGTATGCAACACACCTAAAATTCAAGCCCAAGGCCAATGTCATCATAACTGTAATATATCTTCTATAAGATAGAGCAAACCGCTGTATAGCAGTAATGTCTCTCAAAAACTTCTTTTTCAATCACAAAAACAAACGCCTTATCATCACTAGAGACTTTAATTCTTATCCAAATGATAATCCATCCATTAATGCTCTGACCATGCTTCATAAGTAATAGGTCTACAAGCTCATAGAAAGTCTAATCGATATCACCAAAGTCATCAACAAGGAGTGTCAATATACACATATCATAAACTCTAGCATCTCAAGGCTGGACCAAATCTGGATTTTTGTAAACCTAGCAAGCAAAGTGTTGAGTTACAAAGTGTCTGATCAATCGTTCATTCCTACAGACCACAAAATTATTACCACTGTACTTGACTGGTTTGAATATAGACCTGATTGTATCTTTTTTACCACCAAAACCTATTAATTTGACAAAGCAACTAAAGAACAACTACAAGCCATACAGGAGTCTATTGAACTTGCCTGTATTGGGGCAAACAACCTCTCATGGGATGAATTTAATTTAATTTTCAAAATGACCATGAGCAACAATATTCACTCTAAGCAATAAAGGGTACCTACATCACTAGCCAGGATATTCCCCAGTATAACAACAATATCAAAGTAGCAAAAATAGCAATAAAAAAGATTCGTAACAATAAAACATCTCACAAGCTCCCACAAATGGGATCAATTATTCTTGGAAACCTCACCAGCCAGCCACTATCCATTAAAACCCTTAGAAACATTATCAAAGTTCTTCTAAATAAAAAAATGGAAAAAGCAAAGCAGCTCACAATTAATGAGATTTGACATCACATTGAAAAAAACTTTCACAAATTTTGGGAAAAACTTAAAGCAGCAATCAAAAAAGCCTTGGAGGACCTGAAACTATTTCTAGATCTCTCTATTCTATCAGATGAAAATGAACTTTATGACAATTCCGACAAGCTTAATGAAATAATCATCAATCACTTTAAAAATATCCTGCATAGCAAGCTTTTCAGTCTTGAGTAGCAGTGATTACCCGAATATGCTTCTAGGAATTCTATTCCCTCCAGTACTTTCAACAAAGTAACAACAGAAATCACACTGGATGAAATTAATAATGCACTTGCTAATCTTTCCAAAAGAAAGTCATCTGGCCTTACAACAATCCCTTATGAGCTGTGGTTGAATCTGGGCTCATCTACAAAAATATATATTAAAAAACTTTTTAACTTAATCATAAACTCTGGCAATCCTTCTATCCACTGGAAATACTCAGTTGTCACTCTCCTGCCAAAAAAAATAGTCTGGTCTCATGAACTAGAAAACACCCAACCAATCTCTTTAATTGAAACTAGTAGGAAAATTTTCACTAAAATCATTAACACTAGACTGTCTAAAATTATCTGCAAAAACAAAATCCTATCAGAAAACTCCTTTGCAGGTCTCAAAAATCAAAGTACCATGGAACCCCTAGCTATAATTTTATTTGAACTTGAAGTCACAAACAATCTCAATAGAAAACACTGAATTACCTCATTTGATATCTCTAAAGCTTTCAATTCTGTAAACCTTGATAGTTTAGAAACAGCCATAAAATGAATCAAACTTCCCTTACAAATAATCACATTCATCTCAAACCTTCTTCACAACTGCAAACTAAGCTTTATAACATACTACAAACTCTCTGATTCATTAATAATAAATAATGGTCTGGACCAAGGAGAACCCTGGCATCCTTACTTTGAATTATCTTTTATGACCCCATAGTATCCAAAATAACAAAATGATTGTCTGATAAAGCTTGAATTCTCACATACATGGATGATGCTGCTATCTCAAGCAGCTCCTTACAAAACCTGCAAAGAGCCACAGATCTGTTCTGCTCCTTCCTTAAGTTAAATAACATTAAGTGTAATAAGAAAAAAACAGATCTTATAACCAATCTTAAACCTTTGCACCTAAGCAGACAAAACTCTCTACTAGTTAAGAACGAACCAATTCATACCAAACTATATAGTGAAGCTATCAAATACCTTGGTATCTTTCTCTCAGGAAATTTCTCCAACCGTGCAACACGAAAAGCTCTTATTGAAAAAATTAAAAACTTTATATCGGCCATAGCAACTCAAAAATCATGGAACAGGCAAATCACCAAACAAATATCTTACTGGATTATTTCTGCACAACTGGAATATGCCATACACATATCCTTCGCAACAAACAATGAAATAAATTTTCTTCAAGCCAAACTCAACAAAGCAACAAAATCAAAGCTTGGCATTGAGCAAACAATTTCTAACAAGATTACTCACTCCAAAGCAGGCTTAGACCTAATCAACTTGCAGAATAAAAGAGACATTACTGCAACCAAACTCTTGGTCACAAGGCTTGCCAACCCAGTAACCTTTCAGTCTACCAAATGTGAAATCATATCTATACAAACCGCACATGCCATTTGGTCATGTCCCATCTGCTCTCCACAGTTATTCAAAAACTCATGGCTAATACAAGCAGCCAAATTGTTCTCAAATATCATATCAATGTGTGCCCAAACCCATGTCCATTCAATATGCCCAACCATGAAGTTTTAATTGATCAGTTCACAAAAATCAGTAAAAAAACAGTTCTGTCCTCTTCTTTTCTAATATTAAAATTCTTCCCAACATACTCGTCTTCAATGAGCCCTCTAAACTCACTTGGCAAGAACTCCATACTCACAAGAGCTTTATTACCAAAGGCTCGATATCTTATTAGTTTACTAGCCTAACAAATATATTACCACCACTCGTTGGTGATACTCCACCTCTACCAAATCCGAGTTCCAGATTCTGGAGCTTTCTGGAAAATAATTACTAAAGCTTCATCAAAGTGAGATGTAATACTATAGTTCGACCCTCGCTTACTGGAAGACATCACATTTTTGCTTCAGGCAATAAACATATTACTATTTGTTCTTGTCCAACACAACCTTGCCTTAAGAGCAAGTATCTCAGCGAACTCAAATCAACCTAGACCATAAAACATAACAGTTACCACGAACTCCTCAACAACATTGATAAACTGATTTCAATTCTTACTCTCCTACCCACACATATCCTTCAGCTAATAATACAACCACCTCCAACTAACAATCAACTAATAACCCATTTCACTATCATTATATACTCGAATGTTATTGACATCCAAACTAGTACCCTCCTGCTCTTCTATTCCAATAGCTTTAATATCTGGACAATCTTCTGGCTAATTTTTCCTCAAACGGTAATCAACTCCAGGTTTAATGCCCATATAGTCTGCAAAGTTCCATCCAAACCTGACCTTCACATTCCAGAATACAATAACAGACAAGTCAAAGTCCCATTCTCCAGACTTATCAGCAAAATCAATAAAGAAACCACTCTCAAAAGTCTAACTATTACATGGAATAAGCTCAAACTCACCACCAAACCAATATTCCAAGCAACTCCTCTCTTAACTCCACCAATCATGCCACTTGTATTTTTTTTACTATCACTTCTTATTAACAATGCCAATGTAACAAGTATAACTCACTGAATCAAATTTATGAATCTCTACTCAAATCTCTATGACTTTACCCTTAACCAATTAGCAACATACAAGCCCACCTCGTTTGATCAGTTTGAGAACATTATTAATGCTAACAAAAAGTTCAGGAAAAGTAATTTACTTAAATACAGATCTCTCTCTACCTTTCGAATTAAACTTCTAGCAAACCAGCTTTCCACGAGATCCAAACTCCACAAGAGATACCTCTCACTTTATTCTAATAACATCTGCCCAAGGTGCGATATTGAAGAAAAACTCTTAGTCACTTCTTGCGCTGTTTATATAGCAATAGATATATTATCAAAAAAAGGCCCAAGCTCATCAACCTAATTCAACAAAGTCACACCTCAAGGGCTAACTCCACACTCAATTAATTAGTACCACAGCTGTCACTGACCAGCTTATATTTCAAATAGCTCTTGGTATTTACCAACCTCTTTTTGAAACCGTTACCAAAAACAAAGATCACATTTCAAATAAATCATTAAAAATTCTTTACAAGATATGGAAACAAAGATCTGAAACCGCAACCACCTCACCCTTTGCTGGAATAGCTTGAAAGAAAATAAAGGCAACAAACACTCAATCTCATGCAAAAAATATCAATAGCATATTCCCAACCATTATTAACATATTAAAAGCTAATCATTTAAATATAACAAACTTATATTTTTCTTTACACCAACATTATTGTTTTGAATGAGACAAGCCATTTAGCATTAGTAGTGTCTAATCTACTTATGTAGTATAAATTGGTTTTACTAAGTTGTTGCAATAGGTTACAATTAACTTACTTAGTATAAAGATTGTTTATATACTGATTATAAACACCAGTTTAATAAAAATTGTGCATATTATGCTCATTTGCAATAAAAAAAAAAATAAAAAAAATAAAAAACTAAAAAGAAACAATCAAAACATTACAAATGAATTTTTAATTACTCTTTAAAACAAATAATAACAAAGATGCAGCTATTTTTATAATAAAAAATAAATTAAAATATAACTAAAAAAAGATAAAAAAATATGAAAGACCTATAACAAGAAAATTATCACTTACAAATTATATATTTCAGATAAAAATACAGTTATCAAATATTTCAGCTGACATTGGATCAACTGAATATAATATATTCTTTCAGTGTAAAAATTTTATGGAACAGGTAAAGCCTTGACAAATTAGTTAAGTATTGTCATATATCGTTTCTACCTCAGGAGAAAGATAAAGATGGAGAACTAGTAGCAGGGAGGTATTTTAGATGGACAGGGCCAATGTGGTGTGCTAAAGTTCCTAGAAATGTACAAATTAGTACAATTCTGAGGTGTATGAGATCAGGCAAAAGAGGCAATGGTGATTTGTTTTTCAAAGGTCAAGTTAATTATTTAATAAAATATATGTTCAAGCCTGCCAATTCCTAGACAAAATTGGAGCCTTTATATTGTTGGGCCGGAAAACGGCGAGTCAGTCACTTCACTGGTTCAAAGTTCATGTTACTAAAGGTAAGTTGAGGCGTGTATGATTGATTTAGCCAGGCAGTACTAATTAATTTCTCTTCTTTTCTTTTCCAGCACTCATTTCCTTCCTGATACCCCAGGCTATATCCTTCTAGCGGTGGTTATCCTTCCTAAAACGGTGCATACTCAAAAAGGCAAGTTGTTAATTATTACTTTCTCTTTATGGCAACTCAGAGTAACTATCGTTTCTCTTTTAATCACTTTTTTTTTTATTAATTTACTTTGTGCATGTTCATGTCTCTTTTTTCTTTCTTCTATACTGCTGCTATTTATTTACCCACCTGCTTATTAATTATTAATCCCACAGCTATACTATTGATACATAAATTGATAATGCTAAACTATCAGGGCTAAAATAAACTATAGGTAAGTTACATAAGCCTCTAAGACTACATTTTGCTATATTAATTACTAATGCTATCCTAAATTTCCAGGGTACGCAATGTGATAGTCATGGTACGTGACTATACCATGTGATTTTTACTAGGCTAACAATATACATGTTTGAGTTATAATATTTTCATATAGGATAAATATATACTATGGTAAAGATATAAGTTAAGATATAGATACTATTCAATCAACAAAATCATAAAGAATTTCCTTTTTAGGAAATAAAAGAAAAACGGTTCCAAGGAAATATGGCAAGCAACAGTAGCATCCAAAAAAGGCCCAGTATAATACCAACCACAACCGAACGATTCATTAAATATTAAAAAAGAGCAGGGAGGAAAAACACCCCACTCAGAACACAACTATATACAAAGAAACTTAACAACACAGCCAACAGAAGCAACCTCAACAACAAGATGACTGAAACCAATCCAAGTACAGGGAAAAACTCTCCAACCACTACTACAACAACAACTACTGAACAACAAAATATCCAAGCAAACTTGGAGACAACAACCAACCCCCTGACAGAGCAAAACAGTCAAGAATCAAACTCAACCTCGTCATAAAGTGACCTGGTGAAGCAGGAAACCTCACAAAGAGCCCAAGAGAACAGAACAGCATGCCTAGACGACATAGATGAAGAAATAGAAATGGAAGATCATAAACCTACTGGAAAAGACTAGTTCACAGTCAACAAAGGGAAAGCAAAAGAAACTTACGACAACAGAGAAAAATCAAAACCCCATCTCACCCTTTAACAGAACAGTCTGATATGGAAGAGAACATTTCAAGCTAGGAATCCTAGCAAGCAAGGTCAAAGGCCAACAATCAATCAAAAAATTGAACACATTATTCTCGCACTCAACTTCCCAAAAGGTTTTTTATCAGTTCACAGTGAAGGTAAAAATGAAGAAAAGAAAACCATAGCTATATTTGGAGATCAACAAGCAGCAGATCATGCAACAACAATTGAATTATCCGAAATATATGAATACAAACTCAAACACATGGAAATCAAATGCCACAAAATCAAAAAAAGCAAATCCATAGTGGTTTGGGATATCCCTCTAAACACAAAACTAATTGAGGTCTAACAAGCCTTCACCAAATTTGGCGAAATTCAAGAGATTACAATAAGCACACAAAACCTCTGGCAATGTGTAACAATCACATTCAAAAACCAAAAAATCAAAGACAAATTAGTTAATCAAAGAAGCACTTTAATCAAAGAAGACTCAGTCAGAATCAATAACACAACATGGTTATTATTCCAAATAAAAAATAGACATGAAATTGCAGCCAAACTCACCAACTTATCACCAAACACAACAGCATAGGATCTCACAACTATCATCAAACAGTGTAAAGGATGTACATGTTACATTCCTAAAACAACCAACATGTTATACAAACCCAAAAGATTAGCAATCATTAGTTTTGAAACATAAGAAGATCATCTCAACGCAGTACAGCAATCATATATCCTAGGAGAAACAGAACTTAACTTTACTTCAATATCAAACAAACTCTGTGCAATTTGCAATGCACCAATCCACTTTGTCAAAGACTGCCCAACCAAACACAGATGACAACAATGGAGAAACTATAACACCACACAAGCAACCAAATTTAGGGACCTTTACAACAAATTTAGACCAGCAAAAACATATCAAATTCGAAACATACACAGTCCCAAAGACACAGTAAAACCATTCCTCAGAAGTAAATCATTTGCAGATGCAGCCAGAAAAAATACAAGACAACAACAACAAGAGCCATCCCTTTCAGACATCTCACATATCCTAAACCAAATCCAACAACAACTTGCAGAACTTCACAACAAAATCACAGAAATCGATGAAAGAGTAACCAATCTAGAATTCTACAATCAAGAATATTATGAAACCATGGAAGTAAAGCAAATACACAACTTCAACACGGACTTATCAAACAAAAAGCCATACACAAAAGAAAAAAGCATCGAAGAAATCAAGAGTCAACAAGCAAACCTTTTTGCATCAGTAGAAGGAATTCAAACAAGTATCAATCAAATAGTAACAACAATTAACCACATGTCCAATACAACTCCAGCTAAAACAACAACAATACATACTCATCAATAGTGGGCAACACCTATAGTTTCAACAATCCAAACCATCAAACAAATGACAACAGCAACTATCATATCCTAACCACTATACAACAACCAGAAAATAACTTCACATGGTCAGACACAAATACAGAAAACAGCACATCAAGTCAAACTCTCACAACAACACCCCCATTACCAACTCTCCAACAACTACAGGAAAACATAAACCACATTCTATCACATACACAATAATTAAACCATAACCCCTTAAATGACCTAACTGAACATAAGTGGAGAATCATACAACAAACACTAGAGAACTCAAAACAAATGCCAGCAAAGTTCAACTATGGACAAAACAAATAAACAAAGATCAAGCTGATATAGTGGCACTAACAGAAACAAATCTCTATGAAGAAGAAGGCCAATTCATCACCTTTCCTAATCACGAAGCCATCTGGAGTAAAGCAAGTATACAAACCAAAGGATTTGATATAGCACTCATTCTTAAAAAACAGCTCGCAAGACACATTTACAAAAAACACATCTGGGAAGACAGAATCATATTTATAGACCTACTCTTCAAATACAAACAGAAACTTAGAATCCTCACAATATACCTACAATCCATAATATACAAATCACATTGCAAGCACACTCTTGAAGCTATCAGGCTAATCAATGAAGCCAAAACGCACAACAGTCACATTATCATCTTGGGAGACTTCAACTCAGTCGCAAATTCTAGCATCGATATGCCAAACTTAAAACACTCCAAATGCAACCTATTCACATCCACAGGAAAACTAATCAAATAGCTCACAGCCAACCAATTCATTGACACATTTTGTAATCTCAACCCTTACAACACACAACATACCTGGAGCAACAATGACAATATTACAAGTAGAATTGATCAAATTTGAATCTCAACATCTCTACTTTGGCTTCTAACAAAATCAACAATAGAAACACAAGATGAAGAAATTATGGAAACAGACTACTACACAGCAAAATGCACTATTCAACACTGGAACACAGAAATTCAAACAGATAACAGAATTCGATTCAAACCCAACAATCATTACCAATGGCATAATACAACTCAAGAAAAATGGAAAGACTTCAATGACGACTTCTTACTGCAGCTACAAAACACATGGCCCCAAACTGCATTAGACTAACAGATCAACAAAAAATGAAACATACTCAGAAACACCATCTTATAAACAGCAGCTAAACACATAAAAAAATATAGGGAAAAAAAGAAATCACCCAAACCACCTAACTCCTCAACATACATTCTTCGTAAAATCTCAAAACTACAATCCCTGGGATACCAACTTAACAACAACCTCACAACAAAACATATCTTCATGGACAAAACTACCAAAATAATAATGAAAATAGATAATCTCCACTCATTTACAATAGAACCCCCACAAAACCATACAACCACATAAACATTACCACATGGATACAAACTCTCAAAGATATCAAAAGTACATAGAAACAAATCGTTAACAAAATCTGCAAATACAAACAAACAGAAGCAATCAAGAAAAGAATCCAGAGAAGACAGGAATACTTCACCACAAACAAAAAACAAATGATCAGAAACCTTTTAAACGACTCCAAAAGACATATTCTTCTAGACAAACTAATTACCAATCATCCAGAAGAAAAGGTAATCACAGATCTAGAAGAAATCAAAAAAGAAATCAGTGCACACTATCAAAAATGGATCAGCAAACATAAAACAAAAGAAATCAACAATTCCAAATGGGGCGAAGAATATAGATCCAAACAAAACATCAAAGAAGAATGGTATTCTACAACAACAGCCCCATTACAATTGAAGAAATCCAAAATATAATCAAATCCCACTTGGTAAAAACAGCACCAGAACAAATAGAAATTCTATATATTGTCTTCAAAAAGTTAATCAAGGAATCTCTCTTTTACATTACAAATCTATTTAACAACATTCTCTCACAAGGACAAGTCCCCAACGAATGAAAAATAGAAAACATATACCCCATTCCCAAATCCAAACCATGGGAAAACAATATTAATATAACCAGACCAATCATGCTATTAGAGACAACAAGAAAAATCATCACAAAAATCATTACAAACAGATTCTCCAAAATGATTCAACAACACCAAATACTATCACCACACAACTGGATAGCACTTCCCGGATATAGCACACAAGAACCTATACAAATACTCAAAGCAATTCAAGATGATGCAAAGCAACATACAAAAGAAACATGGATCCTAAGTTTAGATATGGCAAAAGCTTTCGACTCAGTATCTATCCCATGCTTAAAACTAGCACTCCATAGAATAAAGTGCCCCAAAATTATCACACAACTCATAATAAACATTTGTAACCACTGACAAAATCAAATCTTAACCCCCTTTGATCTATCACTGCAATATAAAGTAGAAGATAGAATTGATCAAAGAGACACAATATTATCACTGCTCTGGAGAATATACTATGATCCACTTCTTACCAAAATAGTAGCAAAAAATAAAGGATATATCCTCAAAACCAAAACCTACATGGAAATCACAGCACAGCCAAAAATACTACTCCAATATATCTCATGTATTGCATACATGGATGACACAACACTCATCACCGACAGCAAGGAAAAACTGCAGCAAATCTGCAACACTTGCATAGACTTCTTTAATACCAATGATATTAATATAAATGGAAGTAAATCCAACCTGATTATTCTTAACAAAAAAAATCAAATACAACCACAAATCTCAATACAAGATTAACCAATCATGATTCTAAAGCCAAATCAAGCAGCAAGAATTCTAGAGATATACCTAGAAGGCAAAGATACAAAAGCATATTAACAACAACTCATATGGGAAAAAACAATCAACTTTGCCAAAATAATTAGATAGAAGACAGCAATAGACAAACAAATCAGATACCTACACAACCAAGTCTGGACACTATCAATCATATATCTCCTTTCCAACATTATTATTACAGAACAACGAAGTAATAGACTAATGGAAATACTTAACAAAACTTATAACATAAACTAAAAATGGCAACAATAGCACCCAACTCTACCCTTTTCAATCTGCTAGAATATGGGTTTTTTCACATATGGGACAGGCAACTACTCTTACAAGCCAACAACTGGCAAAAAAAAATCAACAAACAAGACATTACTGGCAGAATCATCAACATACGCCTACAAGAACTACAAAACAGATGGTGGTCAACAAAACCAATTACAGGTGAACACCTAAAGACCATCTTCTTCACACAAGGACACAACTTCATATATAACACAATCTTCCTTCTTAAACAACACGGTTTCACAGAAACAACAAATATAATAACAACTCTCAAAGAAGTTAACACAACAATAGACAAACTCACAGATCCAACCTGGTACAACAAACATAGGAAGCAACTCACCAAAAATCAAATTGTTTCTAAACCAAATCACGAATTACTTAGGATCACAAATGCTAGCATGGGTAGAAATAACATATCCCAATAAAAAACCCAACTGGTTCCATAAAATTCAAAACAATCAAACTTTACTAGCAACAATTCAAGAAAGACAGCAAAAGGAAAACCACAAAAAACCAAATTACAAACTTGCAATTGAGCTCCCCAATAAAGAAATCAAATGGACAACAACATCATCCACAACTGGAAGCATCATAGGAAGGAAAAAAGCAATCATCAATAACCTAGTCAAACTATAACATTACACTAGAGTCAATAATCACTCACCCCTATAAGAATGCAAAGGATGTCCAATCAATATGACAGGGAAATCAGAAGAATGCATATTCAGCAAGGAAAAAAACAGCCTTATCAGCATTCCAATACACAAAAGTAGAACAAGCTCAAGGAACACACCAAACAATAAATTTTGTCACCAAAGCAGAATCATATCAACAAGTATCGACAACATAAGGACTGACAAATTTCAATTAACAAACCTCTCACCACAACTACAACTCGAAAACAATCAATCCAAATTATATAAAGAAACAATTAACAAATACATAGACACAACAGAAGATGCTCTCAACAAACTAGCAAAAAATAAGACACAAACTAAGTGGAATTAAAACAATAACAGTATACACAGATGGATCAATGAATACAAATCTCAAAATAGGTTTTGGCTGGCATATATCACAAATGTCCAACACCCTCTTCCAAGATACAATCAGCAAATCTTCTCATCAACCAGAGCAGAACTAGCAGCAATCGCAATATTTCTTCTAACAGTACCAGCACACAGCAAAATCACAATATGTACAGATAGTCAAGCAGTACTTAATGCAATCAACAAGGCTCGAAACAATCCCTACACACTGAGAACACTCAAAAACAACAACTTAATCAACACAATCATACATATCATAGAACAACAAAAACTTAATATACTCTTCGAAAAAGTTAAAGCCCATAATAACAATCCTGAAAATGATAAAGCAAATCAACTAGCAAAAGACACCACCATAGGCTTTACAACACATCAGTTTCAAACCAATACTCAATAACAAAACTAAATGGATACAAGAATAGAATAGGCAAATCATGGATAATACAACCACAGAAACAATCAAAAATCTAATTAAAATAAAACATATCCTTAGTTGGAGAATGCTTAACCAGAACTTGATTGCAACAGACAAAAACACCAAAAATAATATCAGATGGGAAGAAGCAATGATCAATAAACACCCATTAAAAATCACAATAGAAGAAACGAATCAACATGACCACAACACCAGATCATTCGAATTCAAACTCTAGAATCTAGAACTACCATCCAAAAGCAACCTATATAAAAAACTAGCAGAAACATATACTGATAACCAATGTATATTTTGCAAACAAACAGAAACCAACACATATATAATAACATGCAAACAGCACCAAGAAGATATCTTCACAAAGCTCAAACAAATAATCAATGAAGAAGTAGGCAACAGAACAAGAGTAGGAAAAATAGAACACAAGCTAGATAACGAAATCAAGAAATAGCAACAAATATGGATCCAAGAAATCAAAGACTATATAGCAAGAGAAGCACTAACCAATAATCTAATCGATATAGTCAAAAAATACTCACAACCAGAAATACATAAAGAAACTATCAAAGCCATCCACAACTGCCTACTCAACAAACTTCAAGAAAGGTGGAAATACAGATGTACTAAATTTGCAAAATGGAAAGAAAATATTGGTATAAACAAAAATGACAAAAAAAGATGGAAAAACAACAAAAAAATACAAAAACAACACAAAACATATATCCCAGGAATAAATTCGCTTCTCAAACATGCTACACAAAGCTGGCTTAACTGGAACACAATCTATACTCATAAAATTCAATTTTTAGGAACAGGTAGAGTCTTGGCAAATTAGTCAAGTATATACCAGTACTTGGCAATAAGCCGCACGGTAAAACAAGTTTCTTAGTAAGTTTAATTAAATAGACAGAGGGGTAAATTTGTATAAAACAAATCTGTACATACTCATCCTATAAATCTAATAAACAAGGTGTAAGTCACCCGTTTTAAAAAAAAAAAAGATTATAATAATATATTACAAAATAAAACTCTTTTCTGAAAATTACCAAATTCTTAAAAATTATCTTTATTTCTAAAGAATTATAAAAGAATCACAAAATTATAAAAAACTATAATCAAAATATAGTTACTCAAAAAGATGAATATATTCTGTAAACTATATTTGCTATTAACAACTTTTTGTTAGGTACTTCTTTTCTTCTCAATAGCCAAAAGTTCAATAGAGAAAGAAAAACACAAGCATTACAATTTACAATAAGCTTAAAGAAAAGTTGGCATTAACTCTTCTAGCTTCTAGCCAGTTATGTACAAGATTCTATATCTTTCTAAACACTAGAAGGATTTTTGCTAACCAGATTTCACCAGATAAATTAGGCAATCTCGATACCAAACAAAAAACAAAAAGACATCAGTCTTTTCTCAAGGAATCCAGGTTAAAGAATCCAAATAAACAAAACAACAATATATCAATTAATATCAACAACTATTTATAGTTATGTAATAAAATTTTTATTTGGGGAGAAAAACCAAAATCAGCTTATTCCCAACAAGTGATCAACATATTGAAACATATAAAGCAAATCAAAACAAACTTAAGTAAATAAGATCTATACATTAATTAAAATCAAAATAAGTTCAAGTAAATAACATCAATATATTCATAATACAAATGTACAATAAAACAAACATGTCATATAACAGACATATTAACAAAACTGATATGTCAATATTATAATTACATTTTCATAAGTACAAGCAATAATAATAACAAACATGTTATGACAAAAACATATTAACAGTAACAATTTATTCTTTCCAAATAACTATAACCAGCCAAAATTTAAAACCAAATTCAATTATTAATAATGATACCTATTTTTCATCAATTACAATATCCCAAGCAGACAACAATAACAATAACACTCTTTTTCTAGGCATTATTCTCATAGACAGAACTTGTTGCTATGTATCTATAATATATCAAAATAATAACAATGAAATCATTCTTATAGAACCATCTAGAATAATAAAAATTTCATTATTCAACAACTATTTCACCAAGTAACTCATTCCTAATACAAACATCTTCAGACTAGACTCTGCAAACTTGAGTATGTTTCAAATTGAGTTTGCAATCTCTAAGGATCAAAAAATTTTTTGATACAAGTTTCAATTCTTACAGAAAAATCTTATCAACTTTTTGATAAATATTTAAACTTTTACAACTCACTTTAGAAAATCTTTGCAAGCAAAAGTCAACTTAGAAATGAAGTTTTTCAGAAAGTGCTAACCAAAGAATATAATTATTCAAAATATATGCCTTGGAATATGATTCAAATTAATAGAAACACAAAGAAAAAAAAAGCTTATTTATCTTTACAATCTCATACCAGTTGGAAAAAACAAACCAACCATTATTTTCATAAACTTCTTTTTTCAACAAAACTGTTCCATTAATAGAGTCTATAACAGGACTTCAAGTCAAACAAATATCAATATAACCACTATCAAATATCTTAATTAACTATAACACCCAGTTAATTGAAAACCAGATACCACTTAATGAACTATCAATCAAATTTATCAAACTTGTCAATTAATTAGCTACAATCACCTGCTTAGGATCTATATAAGGAAGATCAATTGATATCTATTGACTTAGACTTCTCTATACCAGAAAATATAGATATAGGTAATACTGTAAACACCTGCACTTATTAGGAAAAAGAAAACATCTCCAGTACAAATACTAAAAATTCTCACAGTCATCAAAAAAAAAAATACTCCTGAAACTATTTCTCAGACATCTCTATTATCTCTCACTTAACCAACATTCTCAATTAATATAACAATTTTATTCTTGCTATCCTATGCTTATTCTTACCTATATTTTTCAATCCTCGACCTTCAAAATGATAGCAAAAGTCAGAAAATTCATTAAGCAAAAACTCTAACAAGAGAAGGCTTAAAACAGCATATAAGAGACCCTGGTTATACAAGAAAGACCTAATAATAAAATACTTAAGAATAGAGGATTATGATATATCTATCAATACTAATTTTGAGGAAAATAATTTGACATTTCTTATATTTCTGACAAACTTATTACTAAACATCATCATATTATCAGCTGAATATCCAAATTTAACATTATTAGAGATAATTCAGCAGAATTAATTAATCTTCTACTAGATATCAATTAATAATATAAAGATAAAGTTAGACAAAAACTTCATCTAGCCATTTTTATTAAAATAAAAACAAGAGACAAAGAATTTTTCAATTTCAGCAAAACTAATAAACTTTAAAAAGATTATTAAAAAGAATATAAAAGGCTGGATGGTCAGTTTCAAAAAATTTATTAAGGAAAATATAAAGTTATTGAGTTTAATAAAAAAGTCTGCTCCAAGATCAAGCTTCTGATAAATGCTGGTCTCTTTATCATATATCTAAAATATATAAACATATTTTATTTCAATCTATATCTCTTAACACAAATTATGGAATATGGCTGCAGCTTTTTTTGCTGTTTTAAAAAGAACAGCAAGCTAGACTATCACAATCTATTTCAAATAAGCAAGAAATTGTTCTGAGACAATTTTTCAGAACTTCTCTCATTCCCTGATTTAATCTCTGCATAGATAAAAGTCAAAATTCCTTATAGAATTCTTATTCTTGATAGAAGCATCATAACAAATGTTGCAGACTCTCTTTACTCCTACAGATTTGATTTCTTGCCAAATTTATACTTTATCTCACTTTCAGACGTTTCCAGCCACCCTTAAGACCTATCTAGAGGATTCTCATATCTGTTTCCAGTTAGAAGAAGAAAAAACTTACGAAACTTGGGAAATATGATTAGGAAACTTAAGAAATTCTTTATTGTTCCTTCCAAAGTTTTCTTATCTTATTTTGATCTTTCACCTTCTAAGAGCCCCCTTTCCTCTTCTTTTGACTTGTTGGATTCAGAGTTTGTCTCTTTCTTTTTACTAAACACTGCCAAGAATGATATCAGAGAAATTGTTAAAAGTCTAAGAACCAAATACTTTTTCAAATGTCTTCCTGTCAATTTTTTCAAATCAAAAAGACTCTTTCTATTATTTTATCTACTATTAATGAATATCATTCCAAACTAGAAATTCAAATTTCTACTATAAACTCTTATAATATTTAGTTTTTAATCAAGAATTTGAAATCAGAATATCGGTTCTTATTTTCATTAGAATCTCTATAGATTTTTTTAGAAATTGCTCAAATCAACAAACCAAAACTTTTATAAAAGCTAAAGAACATTAATCCGGATCTCAATATTGGACAACTATCTTGCAATAATAAACAATTGAGAAAAAAATTAGAATTCTTTATAGCTATTATGAATTTTTAAGAATTCCTAAAGAATGGTTTATCAATCTATAAGTTTCACTGTCAAAAGATCTCAGTAAAATTAACAAAATTCTATTAAACAATAATTTGATGACTTTTAAATTCCCTTTAATAGACAATGATGCCCTTTTAACAATAATCTATAAACTTCATCAAACATTTTTCTTCATCAGACTTTTTAAATCTCTAGTCATCAAAAAGATACTTTCTGAACCAGAGTTTGATCTTATACCATTTTTAAGATAACAACTATAAGTAACAATCTTAATACAAATTACAATCAAACACTACTGAATTATTCTAATCAAAATGACACATCTTCAACTAATTTTAACATTATCAACAATATCAAAACCCTAATCACTTTTACAACCATTAACACTAGAGGCCTCAATAACCCAATTAAGATTAAAGTCTTAACATAGTAAACAAAAGATCTATCTTATTGTGTACTGAAACTAAACTCAAAAAAGAAGATTACTATTCAAACAATATCAATAAAAGATCAATCATTTATAGCAATTCAAACATTCTAAGAAGTGGCACTATACTAATTATTAGTAAAGATCTTTTATCAAACATCTTCAAAACATGTGATATATCTGAGTACTATTCATCAATTATCTTAAAATTTAAAAAAGAAGTGAACATATTTCTAATAGTAGTGTACTTTCTAAACAAAAGAAAGAAATAAGATCCAGCCCTTAAATAGATACTTATAAATACCAAATTAGCTATACACCAAAAACTTTATCACATAATTCTAGAAGACTTCAATTTTTACCCAAAAATTAGTCTATCTATCAGAGCTAAAACTACTTTATACAAACAATTAATCTATAAGTATCTTAATAACTATATTGATATTGGGCAGCAATATGATAACAATGCATATATGTATTTCACTGTTCTAATACTTCACATATACATGTAGATTAAGCCTGGGTCTCAAGAAACCTTGCTCTCAAAGTAGTATAGTATAAGATACAAGAGATCAATACCATTTCAACAGATTATCGAGCCATCTCAATAAAACTTAACTACTTTAAATTCAAATATATCAAATTTACTTTTAAATTTAATCTTAACATAACTCCAAAAGAAGATATCCAAGAATTACTAAAGAGCTAGACCATTGGACCAGCTTTCTGTCTTTATTTAGTTGAGATAGCTTTTATAATATCTGCTCCAATATTCTTAACAAGCATATCAAAAAACTAAAATTAATTTTATATGAAAAGATTATCATATCAATATAAAAAAAAAAACTGAAAAAACAAACTAAAAAAATCAATAGAATTATGATATTACTTAAGAAGAGACATCCATCTCTATCCTTCCAAAATCAGGAGTTATTTGTTCTTTATGAAACCTTCAATCACAACTCTAATATCTTAATTAAGAAGGCCTTACTCCAAGCTCAACAAAAATCAATCAAAAAATTCTGTTTAAACTTGGTAAACATGATGAAAAATTTTTATAGCAAACCTAAAAGCTATATCAAAAAAGTACTTGACACAATTAAACCAAAAATTGACCTTCTCAAAATATACAACTCCAATAATCAACTAATAAATGATCCTAATCTTATCCAAGAAACCATTAACAAATACTTCAAACATTCTTAAACCCTGAAACTTCAATCTTGTAGACTTTTTAAAATAGGAAAAAATCTATTTCTCCAAGGAAATTAATCAAGAAATTTACAAAGATCTTCTAGATTTTTTTGAATTTTTAACTATTAAAGAAGCTATCCATAAACTATCTAGAAACAAAGCTTCTGCAAGTCAGGAATCAGCTATGACATTATCAAACTTATAGAAGACAAAGCTATTACTTATATGACCACTATCTTTAATTACATCTTATGTTCCTCCTGCATATCCAAACAATGAAAAGAGACTATTATTACCCTAATCCCAAAGAAAGTCATTAAAGTCACAAATTGTTTAATACCAGATTTATATCTCTTGTTAACTCCACTAGGAAAGTATTTACTGAACTGGTTAACAAAAAATTAATTAAAATTCTTAAAGAAAATAATATCCTATTAGAATTTAATTACATTGGTCTCCCTGGACAAAGCACAATAGAACCACTATCGATTGTCAATTCAGCCCTTCAAGTTGCTAATGCCAACAATAAAGAGTTTTGATTTGCATCTCTTGACATTGCCAAAGCATTTGACTCAGCTCCTATTCCAGCAATTAAAAAATTTCTGGAAAGAATCAACTGTTCAAATCAAATTATCAATCTTTTTATCAATATCTTAACTAACAGACAAGTATCTATCAATCACCATTGGTTCAACCAATTTATTTACTATTAATAATAGGATAGAGCAAGGTAATACACTATTCCCAATCACATGGGTTATCTTCTACAACCCACTAGTTACCAAATTATCACAATATTGTCCAGTCCAGAGTTATTGCACCCCAATACTCTAGCATATATAGCCAACCTTGTCCTTATAGCAGACTTCAAATAGAAACTGGAAAAGCTTCTCACAATAGCCAATTAGTTCTTTACAATAAACAGTATCATATACTGTATAACAAAGACAAAACTAAAGTCATCAACAACATTAAAGTTAAATATGACTTTTTGGATTCTATCAGATTTAACAATCATCAAATTTAAATTCTTAAACTATATGAAAGTTTCAAATATCTCAAAATCCTAATTACACTTAGAAACCTACATAAATGTAACAGAAAAATATTTATTTAAACTGCATCACAAATTATTGATAAACTCTTCAAACACAAGTGGAAAAGAGAAATTAAACAAATCAATAATTAGGTTATTATAGAAAAATTTGAATACTTTCTACTTTTTTTTTTCTCAATAAGTCAACTCTCAAACTTCTTCAGATGAAAATTAACAAGCTAATCAAATCAGTATATAGAATATTCTTCAAGTGTTCCAATATAATCTTAATAAGCTGTGGCAGCCTCAATCTGACAATGTTGAAAGAAAGATAAAAAACAACACTAATAGGCAACCTAATTTCTAAACTTTTTGTTCCTGCTATTAGAAAATATACACTATATGAAATTTACTTTATTCAAATTAAAAAAGCAATATGGTTTTGTTCTATTTACAATCCAGAGAAGTTTAATCAAGACAATTGGATTTTTTATATAATGAAATCAGCTAAAGATCTTAAAATTAGATCTGTTCTGCAAAATGTCTATTTCATTTCAACAATGCTGAAAACTTGATCAGTCTTTTATTCTCCACTCTCCAACTCCAGCTTAAAAAATAGTAATAAGTATAACAAATGTTTTCAATATAAAATTTATCAATCAATTACTGAAATTTCAAAGTTTCATCAAACTTATATGGCTACAACTTGTTATTTATACAGACATAATTTGTTCTGGCCTAAAGCCAATTGGTTCAAAACTTTTACAAATATCAAAAATCTAAAAGGATCTTATAGTCTAATACCAAATCTCATATCACTATTTTAGTTTATTAATAATATTAGCATAATAGTTAAAATTTACAAAAGATATCAAGCAATATAAAAAAGTACACCACTTAAGAAAAAACATTTCACAGTAGACCCCAGCTAGTGTTACAAATCGTTAATTGAAAAGTTTAAAATTAGCCAATCAAAATTCAGAATTTTTAGTTGCAACTAGATGATTATATTAAAAACAACTAATCGATTAGAAAAAATTTTGCCAACTAAGATCACTAACTTCAGCAACACTTTGATTTGATGTTCAGGCTGTTTAGCTGGTTTGTCCTTTCAAAAATTCTGTTGGATAAAGTTTACAAGTACAGTGGTCTCAATACTATTGGTTCAAACTAATCCATTCAATAATCAGAAATATTGTCTACTCAATATAATAGATAAAATTTCTAACTTATTACAAAACAATAAACATATCCTACAATAAATCAATATCTTTACTATTTTCCTTTCTCGAATCCTTTTGTAAAAGCTTGATCCACAGCAATATACTTATATACAGCTCTACAAAAATAACCTAATTATAAATGATACCAAATTTAAACTTTTTAATCCTTGCTTATCACTAGGCAATATTCTACTTACAATATTTGATATTGTTTAGTAGAGCCAGTATTGCAATACTATCAAAATCAGAAGTAACAAAAAAATTCTCCAACCAGTTCCTGAATACTTTAGAAGAATAGTAAAGATCAACTTTTCAGTACTAATCCAAAAAATAATTTTTTAAATATAATAAAAATCAATACAAATAATATATATCAAATCTAAATCCAAACTTATATCAACCAGATCTATTCAGTGGAATAACTCTCTATCATATTTTCCAGAAAATTCATTAATCAACAACATATGCCTTGGTAGTTTTTTTTTTTTTATTTTTAAACTGCTAAAGTGAGACAATGCTCTAGTTTTATTAACATAGATAGTTTATTACATATGTGCTATGTCTAAATCTATACTATATTAAGCACATATTAACTAGAACCTAATCACAAATCTAAACTATCCAGGTATAGTCTGCTGCCTTGCTTGCTTATACAAGCATTACCTATTTCATTTCTTTGTTTGACACTAATTTCATTTCTATTCATAATTACCATCTTCTTATTTAATTACCCACGCATGGCCAAGAACTTCTTGCTTTTCTGGCTTGCCTTTCTGGGATAAGTAACTAGCAAGCTGATGTATTACTGAATTGGAATAGGGCTCTTCATAGGAGGACACTTTTCATACCCATAGGGAAATGATCATCAATTCTTTTTGGTCTTTTTTATATTGGAACCAGTAATTTTGTACTTCTTTTGCTACTTCCGGCAATTGTCATATCATCAACCAGATAATTATTGTGCCACAACACCTTTTTCTTGATAGTCACAATCTTATTGCCTATAGGATCTGCATGTGAATCGGCTTGTATTGAGAAATGACACTTGACAGGTTATGGTACTGGATACCTATTTATTCTATTCAACTGCCTTCACCTGGGGTTGAACTGGTATCTTGTGATCTGACCTGTGGAGCACTAACCACTGTGCTATAGACCCACAGGTCTTGCCTTGGTAGTAGTGTTAGATAGTGCAGAAAAATTTTCAGTATTACTAGAGACTATATAATATGTGAAAGTTTCTCTGTCACTCAAACTTTTGGATGAAAGCATACTCTACATGATCTAAAAGTCATTATTAAATTCAACAAGTATATCAAGAAATTGCATAATAATAGTTATAGCAACATAATTATATTTAGAATCAAACTACTCTCAAGCATCCTATCCATTTATCAAACTCTTTACTAGCTATATCCTAATCAATATTCAGATGTCTGGTACCCAAGATATGAGCTTTATACTGAGGACATCCATCACATTTTTATTAAAGCTGAATAAACAATCAAAAATATCAATCAAATTTTCTATTCAAATGGAAATCAAATATTAATTTCACATATATAACAAGTAGCCAAACTATTCTGTGACTTTACAGATAAAATCTTCTCTACATTAGACTCTTCCAACTAAGTTGAAACAGCTAACAAAGCTATAATCCAGTTATATAATCTCATTTGAAACTACACTGCTCTACAGATAATACATTATCATCTACTGGAATTAAATGGAACTTTAATAAGTTTTCTATCTCACCTCACTTTTCTGAATCAATTAGCAACTACAACTCTCAAACCAAAACCCAATCAATCATCACTTTTCTTGAAGAAATTATCTTTGATCTATCTAACATAGTTACTAACACATTTATATAATATAAATACAATTATCCTAAATATATTCAAAAATTAATATTGTTATTATCCATTACCTCTTTCCTTAATATTGAGTAGGTATTTATAGCTGCTTGATATTATTTAGCAAGATATATTATTTTAAATTTTCTTTTAAATATTAGTCAAATGGTTACGATAGGCAAGTTAGCATTTAACTCATTGTATTTATATATAAGAGATATTGTTTCTTTTATAATATTGTTAATGTCTCTCTCAGCGAGTCTGTCGCTTCTCCAGAGCACTTCTCGTGTAACGTCGGTAAGTGTTTGATTTCTTTACTTGAGGCATGTGAATTGTTTAGCCAAGTTCCACTAACTCTTTCCTTCTCTTTCCATTGTTGCTTCTCTTAACAGATTTTTATCACTTTTTTCTTCGTGATTCCAAGCATCCTATTTGTGACAAGTACTAGATTAGGTAAGTTAATTAGTTTTATTCCTTTTGGCAACAACTATCACATGTTTTAATTAAGAAGGTTTTAATTTAAGGAATGGTTCTTCTTATTTGTACGGCCTCTCTCTCTTTTTACAATTTTCTCTTCTATTTATATCATTATTACTACTAGAAAAACAATTAAGGGAAAATAGACTATCGATAGACTATCCTTACAAGGGAAGTTATAGAAAGTCTATTCTAAACTCAAATTATTGCATTATTTCTTATGCAACCCTACTAATTGTTTCCAATTTTCAGGGTACGTGACATACCAGATCACATACCATGGCCACACCCCATGCAATTTCCCTGCCAACAATATATATCTTGATATATACAAACCAAATAAAAAAATGATGTTTATTTATAAAAAAAAAATGATAATAATATATTACAAAATAATAGCAATATAATTGTAGACTTTTTATTTAAAATAAGTTTAATATTATTTATATTTGTTTTTTTTTTTTGAAAAGAGCAAATGGTTATTACACTTTATTATATTATTATACTTTTACTTGTGAAACAAGGTACAATATCAATAGCACAATATAGGTGTAATTACAATAATTTTAAGTAAATTTCCATACAATAAAATTCATATTGTTTAAATAAATTTTTGAATTTTGTTTTGATATATAGAAATCGAAAAATCAAATAAAAATATGATTAAAAAATAAAAAAAATATTAAAGGTAGTAATTATCTTATTTGATGTATTACTAGTAGATATGTTATATTCTTATATCCATACTTATATTTTGTGAGGTAACATGTTATATGTACCATAAAAAAACAAATGTTTATAAGCTTAGTATATATAAAATTATATTAATATTATCCTTAAATATTACTAATGTAAGTAAATATAATACATATATTTTGTAGTTTAATAAGTTTCTGTCAAAAAAGCTAAAATTAAATTTAAAAACTAAAAAATATTATGCATAATTGATAGTAAGCTAGAATATACTTACTGCTTTAAGTTAGCTACAATCTAAAAATGATTAATTCTTTTTATACTTTGATGTTTAAATTTTAAGAATAATAAAAAGTTTTGAAGAATAAAGTAAATATATAAATAAATTGATCATATTGGATTTTAATTTAATTTAATTACAAAAAACTCTCACCCGTTCACCGCTGATTTTTGGAAAATTTCCTTTTTAGGAAATCTTCTTTCAAGAAGCATCTCAC
>CAJVPV010000100.1:0-29258 GCA_910591835.1 Acaulospora morrowiae
AATGTTGCATACAATCATATTAATTTATTAGCCCCTTAATTTATACAAATAAAGTTAATATACATGTTGTAATTTTACATTTTAAAAGTTCAATTTTTTTCTTGACACACTGTATTTGTATTTAGAATTTTTAACTCAGTCAAAGCTTATAAGTTGTTTAACAATATTACTAAGGCTTTAAATATCCATTTGTTAAGTTAATGTGTTAGAAAAGGAGGTAATGATACCAGTAGTTCTTTCTTTAATTTTTTTTGATTCTTGTACAGATCTTTATATAATTTTACTAAGTTTTTCTTTTTGAAGTTCTATGCTTTGCCATTTATATTTATATGTTCTCTAGAGCCTTTCTTTTCACAATAAAGATTATAAATGCTGCAGCAATTAGTATTCTTTTGAAGTCTTTCCAGAGATTTTGAATCTGTAGATCATGCCTCTGAATATTTGTTTGTTAATATGCTATCATTTTTTCCATGAGTTTAGCTTTTTGGATTTTGTTTTCAATTTTAGTTTTATATTTATTTCATTACTCATTTGTTGTTTTGCTGACTTCAATTATTTTTTTATATTGATATGTGACTTTAGTATAGTGGATTATAGGAATATAGAGAAGTATATCTTTAATTATTTTATAATCCAAGAGGACATAGTTACTATTTGTGATTTTGTCAAAGCTACAGTTTTGCAGTTGAAGTGTATTGTGGGCTATTTCGGCTAAACACCAAATATAATCTATTCTGCTTAAACTTAAGTTGTTTTTCCATATATGAAATGGTTTTAGATTTTTCCAAAGTTGATATAGGTTTACAAGATTCAAATTTAAAAGGTAGTTGAATATTGAAACTTCTGAATTTTTTGAGAAAAAGAAGTTGTTACTTGTTTTAATACTTGTACAGTCATGTTTTGAATTTAATGTTATATTGAAATCCTCTATTATAATGATTTGATATTGTTATTAAATCTTGTTTTTTATTATAGTTTGTATTTTTTTCTAAATAACAATACTCTTTTGTTTGTTGTAAAAAAGATATACTTGAACTATTCATGTTTTATATCTTTTACTAAGCAAGTTGATTGTTATAAGATATCCTTCTATTTTATCTATTTGTATGATATATTTCTCTAGATCTTTATGGATTAGTAGAAGTATATTTACTTCTCTTGAATTGACTAGACAAGAACTGGAAAAGTATTTATATTTGTTTTTGTTATTGCTGAATACAAATACTTGATTGCTAGGAGTAAGTTTGATTTCACTTAATTTAAAAATATTATCTTTTTGTTTCAAATATCTTATATTAGCATTCTTCTAATCTATGATTCTTATAATATTTTTAGTATTATGTATATCAAAGTATAGAGTATTATTTAGAAATATCTTTCTTTGTTTTGTAAGAAAAGTGTTAATTTCATTGTTGATTAAGAAGTTGATTATTTTTTCAAGATAATCAAGTTATAATTGTTTATGGTATATAAAAGATAATGATTATGTATTAAAGAGAAAGCTTGTAAGAAGTGTCTTTTTTTTTTAATAATTGTTATAGCCTTAACTAGAATATCTTTAAGAGAAATAGTGAAGAAGATTCTTGTTAATACTTCTTTTGTTCTCTAAATTTATTAATATTATACTAATTTTATTTAATATGTTGAAGACTTCTGATCAAGAATTTGTTTTAATCAATATTTTCCTTTATGTTTTTTTGTCTAATAGTTATTTCTTTTTTTTATCCTTAATTTTTTAAATATAAACTGTTTGGTGTTCTTCTTTTTCTTTTGTTTCCATATAAGTAAAAGAGGATGTTGTTGATATTTTGCTATGCTTTAAATATTCTAAAGAAGTGGTTTTATTTTTCCTTTGTATACAAAGTATAGCTTTTCTGTGATATGAACTCTTGCATATGTATCTTTGTATTGTCTTTAGTACTTCACCAGGTTTTACATTCAAACAATTCAACATATAATAATAATGCTTTGTTTAAATTTTCCTGATTCTCAAATTCAAGAATGGCAAAGTTTCTTCTCTTTTCTGTTTTATTATTGATTGAAATATAGACTGTCTTAACCTTGAAATGTTTTGTTGCACTTATTATATGGAAGGTCAATATAGATTTTTCAATTTCATATAGTCTAGAAGTTATTTTATTATGCTTGGACAATATTACTTGATAATTTTCCAGTATTGCAATTCTTGTCATGAAGTCATCTATTGGTATTGACCAAATTTTATAAATATTTGTTTTAATAAATTTGAAAAAGAAAATATTACTATTATAGTTGTGATTTCCTTTGATGAGTCTTAAAAATTCTATTTCTCCATATTTGTTAAATATGTTATGGATTTTCTTGGCTAAGATATATAAAGGAATATCTAGGAATATTATCTGGTTTGAGACTTCTGATTCTATTGAGAACAAAAATGAAGTTTCAGAGGATACTTTGTTTTCTATATTGTTGTTTATGATGATAATGATGTTTTGTTTCTGAATATATTCTAATAGTTGTTGCTTGCACTTGTATACATCTATTGCATTATTGAAATATAGAATTATTCATTTGTTTTTGTCAATAGCTAATACCTGTATGCTCTCATATTTCAATGATACACTGAGCTTATCAATTATATACTTTAGTTTTTTTCTACTAATATATAAAGTTGTGTTGTCTTTGATTCTTAGTTGAACTTTTCCTAAGTGATTGGTTAGATTAAAATAATTGATTATATTGTAAAAGGCTTTTTCTTGATTGAAATAATCATTTCAGCTAAAGTTCCTTTTCTTAGTTTCTTTTATTCTTTTAATAATATATTCAGGGTCTTATATTTGGATTAGACAGAAGTTTTCTTTATTCTTTAAGTTGACTTTGTTTATATATATTGTTAAGTCTCTCTCATATTCAAAGTAGATTGTATACCATCCATTATTATTAAAAACAGAAATTGGATAAGATATTATTTGTCTTCTGAAAGCTTAAGTATATTAGCCAAGTATTTTATTTGTTTTGATTTGCTATCTCCTGATATGTTAGCTATTATTACTCTAGTTTTGTATAGATACCAAGTAATATATCAATAGTTGTGACACTTGTCAAAGAAACAAGCCATCCAATCAAAATTCTGCTGGATTTTTACAATTCTTGAAATTATCAACAAAGCACTGGAAGCATATCTCTATGGATTTTATAGTACAACTAACAATAATACATTAAGGGAATAATGTTATTATAGTATTTATCAATTATCTTACCAAATAAGCTATATTTCAGTCCACCTATACTGTATATCTGTAACCATCCTTAAAGTTGCAAAAATCTTCTTTAACACTATTTTCAAGAATCATGGATTATCAAAAGTAATCATCTCTGACCATAATATCCAATTTACTAGTCACTTTTGAAGAAATCTTTTAAATAACTGGAAACTAAACTATCCATATCAATTGTCTTTCACTTCAAACTGATGAACAAACTAAGTATCTTAATAGGACTTTGAAGAAAATACTGAGAATTTATGCCACCTACAATCAAAATACTTGGGATAAATATTTACTTGCCACCAAGTTTACCTACAGAGAGTGAACAAAATATTGTAGACACTTAAAAAAATTTTTTTAAAAAAAAATCTACTTAATAAGATCAATTAAAATTTTTATAGTATATTTATTATATGTTAGAAAATATATAAATAAATATAAATAAATAAAATCATTACTGTAAAAATTTTTTGTTAATAATTTTTTTTTTGTGATTTTTTTGTGATAATCACTTTTCTATTTTTACATGGGCACTAAAAAAGATTTAACTTATGCACAGAAAGCAGCTATAATTTATGGCTATAATAATAAAGATTCCTATCGTACTATTGCGGCTTGGGTGGGTTGTAAAAAATCGGCTGTAGGTTTAATAGTTAACTGGTTTCTAAAGACCGGATCAGCCATATCATGAGTGAAGAAAACTGGACAATCATCAACTGTTAATCATGATATTCTTAAAAAGCTTGCTATCGAAAATCAACATTTATGCATTGATAAATTGAATTCTCTCTATTATTATAAAACAAAAAAAAAAGTATCAGAAAAGATTATTTGTCGTGCTCTTCACAAGGAACAGCTAAAAAGTTGCATCACCCATAAAAAACCACTCATCTTAAGTAATAATGTTGCAAAACACCTTGCCTAATGTCATGACCATGAAAAATAGACTATAAAAGATTTTAAAAGAATATTATAGAGTGACGAATCCATATTTATTCAATTTCAACAAGTACAAAACTGTCGGGTCTGGCATAAGCCAGATAAAGAATGGGATCTTGATTGTTTGGTTGCCATTGTTAAACACAGCCCAAGTTGAATGCATTGGGAATGTTTTTCTTGATTTGGAGTTGGCCCTTTAGTTCCTTTGTATAAATCGATGAAAGGTATGTTAAATTATAAAAAGATAAATGAAAAAAAAATGAAAAATAGTGGGTAGAGATAAAGACTAACAGAAGGGTAAATGGATGAACAGAATAGTGGATAGATGAACAGAATGGTGAATGGACAAATGGGAAGAAAGAAAAAAAAATGAAAAATAAGATAAGATAGGGGATGTAATAAATATGACAAAAAAAAGAATGAAAAATAAAGGTGGAAAAAAAGAAACAGAAGTGGAAACAGAAAAGAAAAAGAATAATGAATTTTTTTTTTTTTAATTTTTAATTTTTTTACAGCGGCATTCTATATCGACATACTTAAAGAATATCTCTTATTGGAAATTGATAATATTCCTAACTGGTCTCACAGCAGCCATCCAATTTTTCAGTATGATAATACATCCCTGCATATCGCAAAGATTACCACAGCATTTCTTGATACTAATAAAATTTGGATTATGGACTGGCCAGCTCAAAGTCCAGACCTTAATCTGATCAAGAACCTATGGTATATTGTTAACAACAGATTTTTTAAGCTAAACCATCAAATCTTTCTGATTTGGATCAAATTGTTCAAAAATATTGGAATGACATATCTCTATTGATGTGTCAGTGGTTGATTATGAGTATGCCATGACAAATTGTGGCTTGCATTGCAGCTGAAGAAGGGTCAACAAAATATTAATATCAAATAAATATATTGTTTTAATTATATATTTATAATTTTATTATTAGAAAAAAAAATTATAAGTACAATTTTTTTTAAAAAAATTTTTTTAAGTGTTCACAATATTCTGTCCATCCTTTGTATAACAATTCCAAACAAGCTTCAATAGGATTTACATCATTTGAGTTGGATTGTAGATAATATTCAAACATATCAATTACTATTGTATAAGGAATATTTGACACTACACCTGCTACTGTTAACTTTATCAACTATTGGAACAATATGATCAAAATCTCTTAAGATATATTCTTTGAAAGCTCAGAACTGACAAGTAAAATATATTAATCAATATTGTCACCATATGGAATTTAAGGTTGAAGATAAAAGTTCTACTCTTTACCAAAAATATTAACAATCTTGTGATTAAAAACCATTCAACAAGAAAGTTCTCTTCTAGGTTCATTGGACCTTATACCATTGCTAAAGTTATCTCAATCACCACATACAAACTTGATCTACTATCTTCTCTAAAGATTCATCCTATCTTCCATATATCTTTGCTAAAACCATATAAGGAAACACCCAAGAATTTTGAGAGATCCATATTATTACCACCAATATTCATACCTAAAACTGATATTGAGAAATACAAAATGAAAACAATCTTAAACAAAAAGAACATTCACAAAAAGTCACAATACTTAATTAAATAGATAGGATATCCATTATATGACATAACATAGAAACCTTTGGAAAACTTAATCAATGCCAATGAAAAAGTCAAGGAATTTGAGTTAATGAAAACATCTTCTCTTAAGAAGAGAAGAATGTAATAATTTTTCCACTTTTCTATACTTGTTATGCTACACAACACAAAACCAGAATATACTGAAACACTCCAGAATATTTGAGAATATCCCAGAACTTTCTGGAATATGTCAAAACCTTTTGGAACCTTCCAGAACTTTATAGAATACTTTGAAATATTATTATTATTTTTTTTTTCCCATAATCAAACAAGTATTTATTGTATTTATTTAATCTTATAGAAGAAGACATAATTGTTTAAAGACATTTATGTATAAACTAATTACTTATACTTGAATACCCGTCTTAGGTTATTAACCTCTAAATATGATTTTGGAGATGAATAAAGTTGCTCCTTTTCATTTTCCATTCCTGAGAAAACTCAAGTTCATCACCTATAGTTCATCACTACAGTTCACCTTGGCAACATCTTGATTACGTTATATTCCCAACCATTTTTTTCCTTCCTTGATTCTGCCCCATAATATCTTTGCAACTCCTGATCTATGATCTGTATCAGTCTTTGTTGATGAGGATTCTCCTGGTTTGGATTCTGGTAAATCCTGGTAAATCTTCTTTCCTCTTCTCTTTGGATTTTGGGGATGGTCTGAGTCTTGGTTGGACAAGGAACTGGCCTTGCCCTTGCCTTTTTTCAAAAAGTGCTTTTTGTATTTCTATATCTTCTTATATCTTGGGTTTCAGATCAGTTGTCTAATTCTTTTACACCAAAAGTCTGAAATTTTATTGAGAATTTTCCTGGCTGAAACTTTGGGAATCTTTATGGGTTGAAGTAAGTTAGTCCATTCTTTTGAGTTCTCTTTTGTTCAGAGGCTGAATACTATATTAATTAAGTTCTTAGCCGAATCAGACTTTTCAAGTTCCCATCTATCTAACAGTCCCTTTACTGCTGTGAGGTCTGTATTATCTTTTTTATTTGTGTGTTGGGATATCCATGTCTTGATGAGCTTATCTTGGACCTGGCTCCATATATCCTTTTTGATTTTCTGTATCTTCTTACATATGAGAAGATGGTCTAGGATCTCTTCCTGGAGTTAACAGAATACACATGAGCTGTTGGGCATTTCTAAGGCTCCTCTCTTAATTAGGACATCTATGGTCAGGAGTTCATTGTGGATAAGTTTGGCCTTGAACGTTCTACTTCCTGCTGTTTTTATGAATGTTGTTAAGGACCCTTTCCCTTTATTAAAGTTCCACAATCCTTTCCAGTCAAATTTCTCAGGATTTTGAATTTCTTCTTTCCACTTTTGTTGTATTTAGTTTTGTAGTGTCCATTGCATTAATACATCCCTTTCATTATAGTCCTTCAGAAATGCCCTAGTTGAGATATCGATGGGAATCCTATTCCATTCTGGCACTGTAATTGGAATTGCTGTTAATAGAGGTTCCTATTAAATTTCTAATTCCTCCCTAGCCATTTTTGCCAGTTGGTACACTTGATTGTTGATAGCATCTTTACTATGAGCTCTGACTTTCATGAGTTTAAGTTGCAAACTCTTTTTGTTGACAATGCTGATCAGTCTTAACCAAAGCTACCAATTTGACTTTTTCATTTGTTTCTTTAGTGTATTTTTGGGATGCTATTTGCTTATAAGTGAGTATGTGTTTATATAGAAGGAGCTATCTGTTCTTATTTCCACCATGCTATTAATTGGAACTGAAAGGGTTGCCAGAAGAATTGCTATTAATTCTGCTCTGGTTAATAATGGCCAATCGTCTACTGTTGCTTGAAATGATCTTCCTGGATTTGGACTCTCCATTTGCATCCATGCTGCACCCATTCTTATAGACTGGTCTTGTGTCTGTTCTAGTGAACCATCTGTGTAAAATTGGTATATATGTGTATATTTTTGATTTATGTTTTGATGGTATTCCTTATATAGTAGCCTATGAAAGTTCCCTGCTGCTATATTCTTATATATAATCTACTTTCCATAGTCTTCAATTTCAACAGAATAGAACTTGGATGTGGATATATTCTAGTGGTAAATCTTTCCATCTTGTTTTTGGCCAGGTTCTCTAGTGTATATACCTCTACTGGGATAGTTGGCCTTTTGTTTCACTGGTGTTTTTTGATATTGTTGATCCATGCAAATGTGAGTGTAAAGTTTTCTTCTATGTTTCTATGTTCTAAGGGCATCTTTGTAAATTCAGTTGTTTCTGGAAGAGTGCTGGCTAAAAATGGGTCCCTAAATTATTTGTGAGGATATAATTCAAATGTTCCTTATTATTAAAAATTTTCATTTCTATATTAAGAAATAAAAAAAACTACCTACAAAGGTTCTTTATAGTTTTAAGCATCTATACAAAGCATTTTTGGAATTATGTTCCTATTGAAATAAAGAGTTAGGAATTATGTCCTCTAGGGGATGTGGATGTAAAGAGACGTAAATTTTATACGCTAAATGCTTTAGGAACCTATCTTTAGTGCTGGCACTAATTTGGTAATGTTCAGTCATACTGTTGATAGTTGTTAGTGCTCCCTTGCTTTTGGTCCAGGATAGTTCCTTGCTGATGCTATTCATATTCACTTGCCAACTCCATCTCCTTAAGTTCACTGACTTTTCTGATGTAAAAAGTGATCTGTCTTGCTCTATCCAGTTGTATCTTGTTCAGCTTGTCTTTAGCACTCCAAATTCATTAGCCAATATTTGTTTTACTAAGAGATATCATTTTGGAATTGGAACCCACCCTTGGCTCTAAGGTTCTTGAATCAATTTCCAGTTCAGAAGGCTATTTGATTCTTTGTCTATAAGCTAATCCACAAACATGACATTATGTTTTCTTAAATTAGGTACTGTTTTATCATATGTTTTGGGATCGTTGAGCAGAGTTTTGATTGTAATATATCCTCCTTCCTATTGGAATGTGCTCTTTCAATATGAATCTGAGAAGGTCATCTCCAGTTTATTGGCCATTTTGATCGTTTGGGCTGAGAAATTCCTTGTATATACATTGTGTAATGTGTCTTCAGAGAGCATGTTTGCTGACTCCCAATGTTTAATTTGTGCTTGCTTTAGACATATTAGGGTGGATGTACCGGAGTGATCCACATTGTTGAGGCGGTTTATAAAGTTGATGATTTGGCTTTTAATTTGAATTTCTCTTATACTTAATTTTGTAGAATGCTTTGTGATATATGGCTGAGTTTGGCATTGTCCTTGTAATCTTGGCTGCCCACTTAAGAGCTTTCCTGAATTGTGTTGTAAGAATGTTGGCTATAAGGATACTTATTGAACTGTGTTGCATTCTATATTCGATTCTAGGAATGAGAACTCTATTGATTATGTAGTCAGTATGCTTGTCTGTTATTAACTTCTTTTTCAGGTTTGGAAGTACCGCTTGAATTTTTTGGCGGATTCTGTTAGTTGTATTTTTGATCTGATCTTTGTTGCCTAACCAAATGCCCAGAAATCTTGAGTGACATTTGCAATCTAATTCTATAACCTCTTCTTGATTGACCCCAATCTGAACTCTGTTGGGCTCCTTGTTTAGGCTATTGATCATAATCAATACTGATTTTTTCCCATTAATTTGGGAGTTATTAGCTGTGTAGAACTCCTTTACCCTTTCTAAGATATATCTCATATCTTTCTGAGACCTGGCTATCCATGTGGTATCATCCATGTATGCTATTGCAGCTTGTCTTATTGATAGTCTTTTATGATTGTTGGGATCAGTTGTTGCTTTACTGAAGTTTGTTGTCCATATACAACTCGACGTGAAATCCAAGTTTGGGTTTTCTTGAATTTCGCAAAGAAGAGAGTCATAGAAGATTCTCCACAAAAGAGGTGACAATGTCTCTCCTTGATCAATTCCATCCTCTGCTATTACCTCTTTGGTAAGCCCAACGTCTATGATTATCTTAATCGACCTTTGTATAAAGGGGTCCAGTAAGAGTTTGATGGTTTTTCTTGGCACTTTAATTCTTTGGAGCACCCTTTCCAGCATTTCTAAACTCACTGTGTCATATGCTTTTGTTGTGTCTTGGAAGAGGATCCAAAGTTCCTTCCCTTCCTCACGGGCTTCTTCAAGGATGTTATTTAGCAGGTATATAGGTTCTGATGTACTTTCTCCTGGAAGTCCTGCAAAGTTGGGTCCTTTAAGTATCCTGTGTTTCTTACAGATGAGCGCCAAGCGGTTGTTGAGAATTTTGGTGAAACATTTATGTGTTGTTTCAAGGAGAATTATTGGTCTTGTATTGCTGAGTTCTCCTTGCCATTTCTTATCCTTAAAAATTGGATACAAAAGACTGTTTTTCCAAGTTGCTGATGTAACTCCTGAGTTGAGGAATAGATTAAAGAGATTAAGAAAAGTCTTCTTTGCTATAGGACCTAACTTTTTTAGCATCTCATATTTTATTTTGGATGGTCCTGTTGCCTTATTGTTGAGTAGATCAGATAGAACTTCTTCCATTTCATCTGGCAGAATCTCCTTCTCCATACTGTTATATTATTTCTCTTGTATCTTGGCTTTAGGCTTGTATTGCTCCTTCCATTGGTTGTCCAGGAGATTAAAGTTGCTGTTATGCTTGTGGAAGGCCTGCTGATAGTAACATTGTGTTTGGTTTAGGATTTCTTCCTCATCTATTGTAATATATTCTCTATTATTTTTATCAACTATTTTGATCCTGTCGATCGTGATCTTATCTTTGAAGTTATTTGTCAGTGTTTGAACTATCCTTCTTTGATTGGTTTTGAGATCTTGGTATCTAGCTTCAATTGCCTCCTGTATTTCCTGGTTGGTTCGCTTTCTCTCTTTTTGAATATATATTTTCTTTAGGATTGATTTGGTGAGATGCATTTGTTCCATGATGTGTGTTATATTATTGTCGATTGTATATGTATTGAGAGTCTCTAATGCTGAGCTGGCTTGTGAATTATCTGCTACTATTTCTGAAGCTCTGGATATTCAAATGTTAAGTTGTTGTATTGAGAAAAGGGATATTGATGCCAGGTTCTCATTTTTGAATTTCTTTATGATCTTGTGAAGATTTTTGTATGCTTTGGTTAGGTTCTTTTCTTTGGCATATTTTGTTGTGTTGCAAGTACTTGTATGTTTCCTGGAACTTTTCTTTTCCCAGTAAAGATTATTGAATACTGTGGCAATTATTGTCTTTTCAAAATCTTCCCAAATTTCTTGGATCTGTGCTAAGTTTTCTCTATTGCTTGTATGTTGAAGTGCTGCTAGCCTTTCGGGGAGTTTGATTTTGATGATCCTATTGTTGACCTTGGATTTGTATTTGTCCCATTGCTCATTAGTGGTTTTGTTAACATCAATTATCTTTTTATATTTTTGTTTGACTTTGGCATATTGTATTGCAGGAGTTGTAGGTGTATGAAGAAGTATACCTTTAGTTATTTTAAAGTCTAGCAAAGTATAATCACTATTTGTAACTTCAACGAAGCTACAGTTCTGCAGTTGGAGTATGTTATTTGCTATTGTCATTGAGCACCAGACATAGTCTATTCTACTTAAGCTTGTACTATTTTTCCAGGTATGAGAGGGTTCCAGTTTTTTCCAAAGTTGGTGAAGGTCCACAAGATTCAAATTTGAGAGATGGTTAAATATTGGGGCTTCTGGATCTTCTGGAGAAGAGAAGTTATTATTTGATTTGATGCTTGCACGGTTCTGTCTGGGATTGAATACTGCATTGAAATCTCCTATTACTATAATCTGATAGTGCTGTTGAATTTTGTTTTGTATTAATGTCTGAATTTTCTTCTGAATGTTGATACTTTTTTGTTTGTTGCAAGGAAGATATATTTGGACTACCCATGTTTTGTACTTTTTGCTGAAAAGGTTGATTGCTACTAGGTGACTTTCAATCTTGTCTACTTGTGCAATATACTTTTCTATCTCTTTGTGCACTAGTAGAAGCACTCCTGCACCTCTTGGATTATTAGAACAAGAACTAGAAAAGCATTTGTATTTGTCTTTACTATTGCTAAATACAAATGCTTGGTTGTTGATAGTAAGTTTAGTTTCGCTTAGTCCAAGAATATCGATTCTTTTGTCCCATATCTCTTGAATCAACATTTCTTGATCTATTGTTTTTGTGATATCCCTGATGTTATGAGTTCCTAAGTATATATTGTTATTTAGGAAGGACTTTTTTTGTTCTGTAAGAAAGGCATTGATTTCATCACTGATTGAAAAGTTGGTTGTGTTTTTGGGTTGGTCTGAGTTGTCATCATTTGTAATATGTTATATGAGTTGATTGAATACTGGAGGGGAAGCTTGTGATGATTTACCCTTTCCAGTATTTGTTATTGATTCGACTGGGGTGTCTTTAGGAGAAGTATTGAGACTTTTTATTATTACTCCTTCCACTCTTAAGTTTTGTCAGTCTTGAGTTGATGGTATCTAACATATTAATGACTTTGGTTCATGGGTCCATCTCAGCCAGTCTCTTTTTTTGCTTTCTTGTGTCTATAGATTGTTTTCCTTTCTCTCTTTTGTTCTCCTGCCTATAGTTTGTCAAGGACTTTTCTTCTTCTTCTGTTTCCATGAAGCTGGTAGAAGATGATGATGTATCTATATATTTAGTTTGATCTAAGGAAGTTCTCTTTCTTCTTTTTGTGTGAACATAAGAGCTTTCCTGAAATGTATTCTTCTGTGTACACATCTTTGTGTTGTCTCTGATGCTCCATCAAGTTTTACATCCAAACAGTTTCACATATGATATTAATGTCCTGTTTAAGTCTTCCTGACTTTCAAATCCAAGAATAGCAAAGTTTTTTCTTTTTCCTGTTCCACTATTAACTGAAATACTGTATGAACTGTCTTGACTTTGAGGTGTTTTGTTGCACTTATGATTCTGAATGCTGAGGTGGATTTTCCAATTCTATAAAGTTTTGTGATTATTTTGTTACGCTCTGCCAGCGTTTCTTAATGGTTCTCCAATGTTGCGATTCTTGCCATGGTCTCTTCTATTGGTATTGCCCAAATCTTATGGATGTTTGTTCTAACAGATTTGAAGGAGAAAATAGCACTGTTGTATTTGTAATTTCCCTTGGTGATTCTTAGGGATTTTACTTCTTTGTATTTGTTAAGTATGCTGTGAATATTTTTGGATGAAAGGTGCTGGGGAATGTCTAGAAGTATCATCTGGTTTGAAGCTTCTGTCTCTATTGAAAATAATGATGATATTTCTGAAGGTGCTTTGTTTCCTGTGTTACTATTTGTAATACTGTAATAATGATGTTGTGTTTCTGGATGTGTTCTAGTAACTGTCGCTTGCATTTGTGTGCATCTATTATATTGTTAAAGTATAGAATTATCCATTTGTTTTTTTCAATGGCTAGCACCTGTATACCTTCATGTTCCAGTGGTACACCTAGCTTTTTAGTTATATATTGCAGCTGTTCTTTTTTACTAATGTATGGAAATGAGTTGCCTTTGATTCTTAACTGGACCTTTTCTGTACGATCAGCTAGATTAAAGTAATTGATGGTATTGTACATGTCTTTTTCTGGATTGAAGCTCTTGTTCCTGTTGAAGTTACTTGTCCTATTCTCTTTTGTTTTTTTTGTTGAGTGTTTCTGAGTTTGTATCTGGATCAAGTGGAAATTTTCTTCATCCTTTGAGTTGACTTTGTTCATATATGCTGTTAGGTCTTTTTCATATTCAAAGCAAATGATGTATCATCTGTTACCATTGAAAAAGAGATATTGAATAAGATATTGTTTGTCTTCTGAGAGCTTGAGCATATTGGCCAAATATTTGATTTATTCAAGTTTGCTATTTCCTGATGTATTTGCTATCATTATTCCGGCTGTGTAAGATCCTTTTTCACAGATATAAAAAGGATTTGTTGGTTGGTAATACCTATTTCTTGTTGTGTAATCTGGTATCGTTTTGATATCTAAGCTTGGAATTGAGATGGAGGTGTTGATGTCTATATCTTTTTTTACTGATTGTTGTTCTTCCATAGTTATTTCTGAAATTTGTATTTCCTCTGTTGTGGTTGAATCTCCTTTAGATTGTTTCTTCATTTTTACTTTGAAAATTTGTTGATCTGCATCTAATGGTTCTTGGCTTGTGCTGTTGTGTATTGTTTGAGCTTGTTTGGTATTATATTGTTCTAAGTTGTCCTGTATTGGTTGGAGTATGCTTAAAATTTGAGCGACTTGCTAGGAGTCTTCAATTAAGAATTTATTTAGGATACTCATGTTGTGTTGATTGAATTTCCATATTTGTTTGATATATTCTTTCGCTAGAGCCCACTTGACTGCCGTTTTTGAATCAATGTTAAGGAGCTTCGTAGCGATAGCATTGATGACTGTGATATTTATGAGAGCTCCCAAGTCTGCAATTTCAGATGATGTGTTAGTTGATCCATCTTCTATAAGAAAGCGAAGCCATCTTTAATCTCCTTTGTTATGATTGTCTTCTAATGTTCTAAGGTGATCTATTATTTAATCCTCCAATGAAATTGTTGATACTTCTGCCATTGTGTTGTGTTTGTATGATTGTGTTACACATGCTATGTTGTGTTGTTTATCCGTTATTTTAGTGATACATGCCCTTTCTTAATTAGGTTGTTGTTTTATTTGTTTGTTTGTTGTTGTTTTGAACACGGAATATAGCTGAACTTTAATTTTAACTCTATAAACAAACATGTTTGTTTTCTTGTTTTGATCTGTGAGGAAGTATGTATATATGTTTGTGGTACTGCTGATCTTTTGATGGGGGTAAACTGGTTTTGGTTTTTTGGTTTCAATGTAGATCAGTTTACGTGATGATTGTTTTTTATAGTATAAGTTTTGTTTGATATTTGCTTTTCTTCTAAATACAGTGTTGAGAAAGTCTTGGTACCCTCTGGTTTTGTGTTAGTGGCGAGATTGCCTGGTTTACCGAGTGTGATCTGGCTGATACAAGGCTTTACTAATGTCTAAAGGAGGTATCTAACCTGATATACGACTGGCTGGTAGCTTGTGAGGTGCGGTACTGACTTTCTTCTTTATTTAACTGTAAATTGTATTTCTTGTTTTTTCCTTCTTTCCAGTAAGAAAAAACAAGTGTGTATCTATTTGTATTGAAATAAAAGCAAAGAGTTGGTGTTCTTTTTAGGTTCTGTGATACCTGTTATATGTGTCCTCCTTGGATTTTCAAAGGTAACAGTATAGTGTTTCTTCCTTGTAAAGATTTTCCTTGAGTGTTTTTCTGGTGTTTCTTGAAGTGTTTTATAAATTTTCAAAAAAGGAAATTTTTGGAAATTTGTGGTTTTTCGGGAAAGAGTTTTTTTTTATTTATTAATACTTTGGAATATTATTAATTATTTCTTATTACTAATTGTGTTTATATTTATTTGAGAAACAGAAAATTATTATTAAGTATATATAATATTTATTATATTATTCTTATTTATAATACATAAGTTTTCTGGAAGAACCAATAAGGACTTATGTATTAATAATATGTATTTTTATTTTTATATTTTTATATTTATTTATGTAACAGAGAATAACTATAAAAAAATACCTTTTTACCTTTGTAAAACTCAGACTTATATTTTGTTTTTAAGTTAATAAAATATAATTATTCTTTAAATAAACACTTGTGTCTTTTTCTATAGTTTCTTTTTGTCAAATTACAAGCTTATTGTTTAAATTATTTTAATATATTTAAACTCTTATATAATATTTCTTAAGACTTGTTCTATATAAATATATATATTTATTTATATTTTAACTATATTGTTTATTTTAAATATTTTTTTAAATATTTTTAAATAAATTTATTGTTTTTTTTTTTTATTAAAATATTTTTTATATTTAAAATTTTTTTTATATTTTAAATTTCTTGTTTTTTATTAACAATAATTTCTTATATCACAAATTTAATATTTTATTAAACTGCAATTTTAAAAATTTAATTATTATATAAATATGAAATAATATTATAGATATTATTTTAAAAATTAAGTTTTATAAATATTGTATATATTGTATCAAAATATTTTTATAAGTATTTCAAAATAATATATACAATATTTCTATTAATATAAATAATATAATTGTTCAATTAAAAATTTTTAAATTTTTAATTAATTAATAAATAAAATAAAATATTGATTTATCTATATAAATTTTTAAACTATAGTATTGAATTATATTGTTTATAAACTTTTTTTTTAATATTTTATAAATTATTATTACTTTGCCATTATATTTTTAGTTAATAAATAAAAAAAAAAATTTTTTATACTTGTAAACATTAATTATAAAAAAATTAGATAAAAATAAACCATTTTATAAAAAAAATATAATATTGATTTCAATATCTTTTGTATAATTTAATATTATTTAAAAATAAAAACTATTTTATCAGTTTTATTTTAATTTTAAAAAATATTGTTTTAATAATAAAGTTAAATTATTGCTGTTTTCAAAATTCTTGAGTTATACAAATTTTGCCATAACTTTTTTTGCAAATATAATAATTATATATGAAAACTAATTAAAAAATACTATTAAAACTTCTGCATATCTATGATTATTAAATCTTTTTGAAGAATAGAAAATACCTATTTAATATAACTTTATCTTTTTACTTAGTTTAAGACAAAAAATACAAGGTTATACTAATGATTACAAATAATTACAAATAATTACAAAGTAATTATAACTGATTATAAATAATTACAATCAATTATAAGTGATTACAACTGGTTATAAACAACTGTAACTTATTATAAAGTAAGTATATACTAATTACAATATTCTTTTAATATTATTTATTTAGAAAGATATCAATAAGTCTTAGCAATAATCTATTTTGGAAAATAGTATACTTGTATTATAATAGATATTTAAAAAAAAAAATAAGAAATCTCTCTTAAATTACTATTGAAAGAGTTTTGAGAATATATAAGAAATAGGATTATATTAAGGATCTTTTTATAAACTTTAAAGAAAGAAAAAAGTTGTTTGATATGAATAATATAGAAATATGTAAATTGGTTTTTGTTGCTAATTAATTAAATATTATTATAATAATTTTTTTTAAAAATTCTTAAGTTTTTAATTAAACAGAAAATAGATTAATATTTAGATAAGTTGGTTTCTGAGATAAAAAGATTTACTGAAAAGACTATCTTTATATCTATTTTATAGTAATTATAATATTAAAGTTTTGTAAAATAATAAGAAAGAAGATTTGCTATAATAAGAATTTGATTTATTAAGTTTTGATAGGCAACTAATCTTTTCAAATTTAATTAATAAAGTAATAGCAGAATAAAATAAAATGGTTTGAAGTATTTTTATAACTGTTGTTGAAAAGTATTCTATAGAGCAACTAATAATATTTATTGATAAAAATACAAAGAATAAAAGATTATTATCTCATAAGTATAAATATATATTAATAAATCGAAGAGCTTAAAAAAAAGTTGTTTTTATTAGAAAAAAATATTACAGTTTCTTGCCAGCCTTATTACTTGAAAGAATTATTGAATTTAAAATAATAGAAGGTAGTTACAATAAGAAAAAGTTTAAAGATTTTATATTTTTCAAAATAATAAGATATAAATTTTATAATTTGCTTATTATAACTTTGTATTAACCAAATCTTTTAGATTCCAAATATAAATCTATATTCTGGAAGAAACAATATAATTATACTTGACAATACTAAGATTTATCACAATCAGAAATGGATTTCAGTTATTAAAGAATTAGGTGAACATATGCAGTTTTTTCTTCATATTCTTCTAATTTTAATCCTATAGAACTTGTATTTACTTTTATAAAATAATGATTAAAAAAATGGAGAGATTTTATTTTTATATGTGAAAATCCTATTTATCTAATAGTAATAGCATGTGCTCAAATTATATCTGACTTAACTAAACTCTTTTTTCAATATTCTATTATTATATATCAAATTTATAACTTTATTATTAAGTAATAAATATATATGGGCAGAGCCAAAAGTTTGATACCTTAAAAATATTGTTTCCAAAATTTTTTCTGGTATCACCAAAAATCATGTTACAACGTAATACCAAATTTTATAGACATTTTATTCAATGACTTATATTCTCCCTATAAAATTTTTATTATTGTCTTGCTAGCATGTCAGCACCGGTATATACACAAAGTCCTTTAACAGACAATGAACGGAGCATGATTATTAATCTTCATGAGTACTTTTTAAGTCCTCAGAAGTGGATCGAGCAAAAAAAAAATGTCACACTATACAAGCAGGTCGTTATGGCACTTGGGATTGGTGAGGCAACGGTTGGTCGGATGTTATGTGACTGGAATTATAGAAATGACGGTAAGTTTATACCCCATAAAATCATGGGCCGGCCAACTGTAGAACCAAGTGCTGACATTGCCAAAGTTATTCGAAACCTGATTAGGACTGTCAACCTTACTGGTACTCCACTTGCGACATCAATATTGTATCAGAAACTTGACAAACATGGCTATACATTATCCAAAAAACAGTTGTTGCACATATTGCACTTGCTGGATTACTATTATGGCCGTGGCGAACGTCGCAATATACTTCATGAAACATCAGCGAATGTTGCCTTTCGTGGTCGCTATATATGCAAACGATTGGAGAATTTGCAAGGTAAAAATTATGTTCCAACTAAACCAAAAGTTTTTTTGGACGAATCTTATTGTCACCTTCATCATAACCACAATAACACTTGGCTTCTGCACCAGGAAGTTGTTCTCGCACAAGGGCATGGTTCTCTCATTGTTATTTTTGATGCAATCATAGTTTTGCGGAATGGAAATACTAACAGACTCATAGGCGAAATTGTTTCCAATTTTTTTTTAATATAGAACCCATCTATTAAACCACCGTCTGGAAGAAGAAGAAAACGTACAAATGTGAATTCTTGGGGTGAGCTTCCTGACTAGGGCTCCGAAAAGTACCGAACCAGTACCGAAGTGGTATCGAAATAGTACCGATCTATAGTAAATTTAATATATGGGTTGTAATCCACTCATATGAATTTATAGTAAATTTAAATATCGAACTGATATCGAACAGGTATTGAAGTGATATCATTAGGAGCCCTATTCCTAATGCAATCCGGCATGCCAATATCATAACAGATAATATTGATTATCATGGAAACTTTACAGCTGAGATATTTGAAGATCTTTTCGAAAGACTTTGTCAAACTGTGTTGGAATAATACGGTACAGCCTATATTTATATGGACAGTACTCGTTATCATAAACGTCATATAGAACAAATACCAATATCAAGTGCAAGAAAATCAGTACTTGCCGATTGGCTAATGAAAAAAAATATTCCTATTTCCAAACGAGCGAATAAAGCAGAACTTTATGAACTAGTTAAATACAATAAATCTAAAGTTCCTTTTGCATATATTGAGATAGCTAGAAAGTATGGACATACTCTATTGTATATGCCTCCTTATCATTGTAAACTTCAACCTATTGAAGGAGTATGGGCTGTAGCGAAGAATGAAGTTGCCAAATCAACTCCATATTCAGATCTTCTTTCAATTAGAAATAAATTATTGTATTCTTTTAATGAAAAAATAAATTCTAAAACAATTCTTTGATTATGGAGAAGGTTACTTAATATAGCAAAAAAATATAATAATATAGATGATGATATTGAATTTGCTGAGATTAATTCTAATGATGATGAATTACAAAATTTTAATGAAAATGATGACTTTTAATAATAAACTTAAATAAAATTATATTACAAAGTATCTGAAAACCATAAAAATAAAATAATATTTTTATTATATTTTTATTTATTTTTTTGATAAAGTTTTTTTAATAGCATTTGAGGTATCAAACTTTTGGCTCTGCCCCATAACTATAATATAAAGTTATATAATATAAAAGTAAAACTTATATATAAACATATTAATTATTTATAATTTATTATTGCTTGAATGAGAATAATTCTAAGTCCAATTTTCTTGATACCTATTTGATTTAAATAATTATTATTCAGATGTTTAATACTTAATATATTAATTTTATATTTTAAGAATATATCTAAAAACTGGGTAAACTCTCTCTTATCATGTTTTTTATTAAATTTTTCAAGAAATTCAAGTATAGTCAATGTTTTCTTTTTTATTATAGTTATTGGATAATAAGAAAGATGGTGAGAGAGGTAGTGAAAGGATTAATAAGAGTGTTGATAATGATAATATATATAAAGTAGAGTATAAAAAGATGTATATAATGATAGATATGATTATATATCTATTGTTGATTGCTTAACTATAGATTTTTTTATTTGTATATAGCAAAAAATTATATATATTAATAAGATATCTATATCAACCACTCCTTATATCTGTGAAATAAATAAATAATTATATAAGAAATAACTATAAAGAAAAAATATATATATATATTAAAAAAAAAAAAAACTTTTTTTCAAAAATCACAAATTTTCAAAAAATTTTCTTTTTTGGAAAAATATAAAAACACTTTAGAAACACCAAGAAAACATTCAAAGAAACCACCCAATAGGAAGAAACACTTCACTGTTTCTGCTCAAAACTCAAGGAGAATACACATAGCAGGTATCATTGAACTCAAAGGAACACCAATTATTTGCTTTCATTTTAACATAATAAATATACACTTGTTTTTTCTCATTGGGAAAGAGGAAAAAACAAGAAATACAATTTACAGTAAAGTAAAGGAGAAAGTCAGTACTATACCTCACAAGCTACCAGCCAGTCGTGTATCAGGTTAGATACCTCCCTAGACACTAGTAGGATCTTGTATCAGCCAGATCACACCCGGTAAACTAGGCAACCTTGCCACTAACACAAAACCAGAAGGGTACCAAGATTTTCTTAACACTGTATATAGAAGAAAAGCAAGAATCAAATCAAATTTACACTATAAACAACATTCGTTGCACGAATGGATCTACAGTAGAATCAAAAAACCAAAACCAGTTTGTCCCCATCAAAGATCAGCAGTAACATGGACACGTATGCATAATTCTCTACAATCCAAACAAGAAAACAAACACGCTTATTTACGGGGTACAAAATTAAGATTTAATTATATTCCACGTGCAAAACAACAACAAACAAACAAACAAAACAACAATAAGACCTGAAAGACACGTGTAATGGAAAAACAGCAGAAAAATATCCAAACAAAAACACACATAACACAATTGCATATAACTGACACAATAACAGAAATCCTGGCAATCCCATTGGAGGAGCAGATTATAGAACACCTTAGAACACTAAAAGATCACCACAACGAAGGCAATCAAAGATGACTACGTACTCTCATAGAAGACAGATCAACCAATACAGCATCAGAAATTTCAGACCTGGGAGTACTCATAAATATTACAGTCATTGATGCGGTGGCAGCGAGGCTTCTCAACATTAATCCAAATACTGTAGTCAAGTGGGTATTGGCTAAGGAATATATCAAACAAATATGGGAATTCAATCAACAAGACATGAATATTTTAAATAAGTTTCTTATTGAAGATTCATAACAGATAACCCAAATCTTAAGTATACTGCAACCAACACAGGATATTCCGAAGCAAGGCAGTCCTGAACAAACTCATATAACAAATAATAATATAATCCAGGAACCACCAAACATGATCCAACAAATTCTGGAAATAGAAATGGAGGAACAAACAACAGAAAACTCAACTGTAACTGAAGAGACATAGATCCCGGAGATAATTATAAAAGAGCAACAAGCCTCAGAAGACAATTCAGATAACTATGGTTCCACTTCGATCCAAAACTTGGATATCAAATCGATACCTGACTACACAACAAGAAACAGGCAATATCAACCATCAAACTCCTTCTATATTTGCAGAGAAGGAAGATATACAGCTGGAACAATGATAGCCAATATACCAGGGGACTGTAAACCAGAACAGATAAAATACTTGGCAAATATACTAAGGTTCTCAGAAGACAAACAACATCTTATCCAATCTACCTTTTTCAATGGTAATGGGTAGTATGCAATTCATTTTGAACATGAGAAGGACTTAATTACCTGTATAATAAAGTCAATTCAAAAGATAAAGAAAACTTTTGCCTAATTCAAATACAAGAGCCTGTTTATATCTCTCAAAAGGCAAAAGAGCACAAAAGAAGGAACCCCAACTGGAAGAATCAGTCTATCTCCAAAAGAGCTATATACAATACAACCAATCATTTCAACCTATCCAACCACTCAGGAAAAGTACAACTAAGGATTAAAGGCAACTCAACACCAGGTGCCAGCAGGGAGAAACAACTAAGACATATAGCCAACAAGTTGGGTATATCAATAGAATATGAGGGTATACAAGTACTAACCATTAGCAAAAATAAATGGATAATTCTATACTTCAACAAAGTAGCAGATGCACACAGATGCAAGCAACAACTGTCAGAACATATCCAGGAGCAAAATATCATCGTTATAACAAATAGCAAAGTTGAAAACATAGCACCATTTGAAACCTCATCCACATCATCAATGGAATCAGTGGCACTTAATCAAATGATACTCCTGGATATTCTTTTGCATATTTCAACTAAGAAAATTTATAGTATACTCAACAAATATGGAGAAATAAAATCCTTAAGGCTTACCAAAGGAAATCACAACTATAATAGTGCAATTTTCTCCTTCAAATCTATTAAAACAAACATTCACAAGATCTGGTCAATACCAATAGATAACTTTATAGCTAGAATCACAGAACTGGAAGACTATTAAGCAACATTATCCAAATGAAATGAAATAACAGCTAGACTGTATGGAATTGAAAAATCCATGTCAGCTTCTCGCATAATGAATGCAACAAAACATCTTAAGGTTAAGACAGTCTACATCCCTGTTAATGATAGAACAGGAAAAAGAAGAAACTTTGCCATTCTTGGATTTGAAAACCAAAAAGACTTAAACAAGGCCTTACTATCTCACGTGGAGCTATTTGGATGTAAAACCTGGTGAAGCACTAAGGACAATGCAAAGATGTATGAGCAGGAGCTTTACCACAAGGTAGCCATAACTCATACATAGAAAGGAAAAGTAAAAAAAGCAAACCTTCAGAATATCCAAGGCAGGTCGAAGCATCGTCAACACTCCCCTTAACCTATATGGATACAGAAGAAGAGGAAGAATACCAGACAACTCATATCCAGAAATCTAGAGGGAAAAAGGAAAAACAGTCCTTGGACAGAAATACACAAAGGGAAACATCAATGGAAATAAAACCCTGGTCTGAAGTCATTAATATGCTAAACACTATTAGTGTAAGGCTAACGAAGCTGGAGAACAAAGAAAGAGTCAATAAGAGCCATCCTCAATACTTTTCCTAAAGGCACCCTGGTTGAATTCATAACAATAGCTGAAAAGGAAAGTTACTTTTCACAAGCCTCCTCTTCAGCACACAACCATCACCTGCCATTTACCACAGATGACTATATTTCAGACTACTCCAATAAAACGACCAATCCTACAAGCAACAATGAAATCAACACTTTTCTCTTAGAACAAAAAAAAATATTTTTAAGTGATACTATATGTCTAGGAACATATAATGTCAGGGGAATCACAAGGACCATAGACCAAGAAATGCTAATACAAGAGATATGGGACAACAAGATGGATATCCTTGGATTAAGTGAAATCAAACTTACTTGCAGTAACCAAATATTTGTATTTGGCAGTAACAAAGACAAATACAGATGCTTCTCCAGTTCTTGTCCAACCAATCCCAGAGGAGCAGGAGTACTCTTGCTAATCCACAAAGATCTGAAAAAGTATATTGCACAAGTAGATAAAATAGAAGGGCATCTTATAGCAATCAACCTACTTAGCAAAGGACATAAGATATGGATAGCCCAAGTATACCTTCCCTGCAACAAACAAAAAAGTGTCGCTATTCAGAAAAAAATACAGAATATAATAAGAAATAAGACCTAACAACAATATAAAATCATTATAATAGAAGATTTCAATACAGTACTAAATTCCAGAAATAACCATAGAAACTCCAAGGCAAGTGACAGCTTTTTATTCTCAGAAGATCCAGAGGCTCCAATATTCAATTTCCTCCTGGACTGGAATCTCATGGACTTGTACCAGCTCTGGAAAAATTCAACATCATCCCACACATGGAAGAACAACTCGAGTTCAAATAGAATAGATTATATTTGATGCTCATTAGAAATAGCACACAACACATTCCAATTGCAAAATCGTAGCTTTAAGGAAATCACAAATAGTGACCATATACTGCTGGACTGCAAGATTTCAAAAGATACACTTGTCCACACTCCCGCAGTGTAGCGCAGTAAAGCCACATGCCAATACGAGAAAATAATCGAGGTAGGCAAAACTACAGAGGCACAATGGGAAAAATACAAAACCAAAATTGAAAACAAAATCCAAAAAGCTGAACTCTTGGAAAAAACAGTAGCAGCATACCAACAAACAAACATTCAGAGAAGTACCTTGCAAATACAAGATCTTTGAAAAAACTTCGAAAAAATAATAATTGCTACAGCGTTCAATAATCTTCACTATGAAAAAAGAGGTCCTAGAGGACACACAAGCATAAATGGCAAAGTACAGAACTCCAAGAAGAAAAACTTAGTCAAAATATACAGAGATCTGTACAAGATTAGAAAAAAACTAAAGAGGAAACTACTGGAATCCCTACCTCCCCTTCTTATATATCAGCTTAATAAATGGTTATCTAGAGTCTCAAAAATATTGTCAGATAACTCCCAAGCTCTGGCTGAATTGAAAACTCTCAATACAACAATAGACAACAAGGATTTTGCACTAATCATCGAACAATCATATATTTTTGGAGCAATTCTCAAGAAAATTTGCATACAAGAAGAGAAAAAAAGAGTTAATCAAGAAATACAAAAAGCAATTGAAGCCTGATATCAAGATCTCAAGGATAATCAGAGAAGAATAGTCCAAATACTAACAAACAATTTCAGAGACAGAATCAAAATAGTGGACGAAAATAGTCACGAATATATCACTATCGACAAAGATGAGATCCTGTACCAAACGAAACTCTATTACCAACAAGCATTTCACAAACGCAACAACAACTTTGATCTTCTGAACAACCAATGGAAGGAGCAATATAAACCCAAGCCCAAGGTTCAAGAAGAATGGTATAATACCATGGAGCAAGAAATCCAGCCAAGTAAGTTGGAAGAAGTTTTCCTTGACTTGTCCAACAACAAGGCAGCAGGACCGTCCAAAATAAAATATGAAATGCTGAAAAAATTAGGCCCCAAAGCGAAAAGAACTCTTCTCAACCTATTCAATCTTTTCCTCTCTTCTGGAGTGATACCAATAACATGGAAAAACAGCCTTTTGTATCTAATCTCCAAGGAGAAAGAATGGCAAGGGAAGCTGAACAATACCAGACCTATAATCCTTTTGGAGACAACACGGAAATGTTTTACCAAAATTCTTAACAACCACTTAGTATCAATCTATAAAAAACACAAAATCCTGAAGGGACCCAACTTCGTAGAACTACCAGGTGAAAGTATTTTAGAATCAATATACCTACTAAACAATATCTGTGAAGAAGCCAGAGAGGAGAACAAGGAACTCTGGATTCTTTTCCAAGATACAGTCAAAGTATATGATACCGTCAATCTGGAAATGTTAGAAAGGGCATTGCAAAGAATCAAAGTTCCATGTAAAATTATTAAACTCTTACTTGACCCCTTCATACAAAGAACAATTAAGGTGATCATAGACGAAGGCCTAACTAAAGAAATAATAGCAGGGGATGGTATAGACCAAAAGGAGACCATATCACCACTGCTTTGGAGAATCTTTTATGATTCTCTTCTATGTAAAATTCAAGAAAATCAAAGGTTAGGCTATATAATGAGCTGCTCGTGGATAACAAACTTTAGCAAACCAGCAAGTAACCCTGGAGTCTCAAGAGAACTTGCAGTTAAACAGGCAGCAATAGCCTATATGGATGATACTACATGAATAGCCAGATCTCAAAAGAATATAAACCGTATTCTGGAAAAGGCAAAAGGATTCTATGCAGTGAATGATTCACAAATTAATGAAGATAAATCGATTTTAATTATAATCAACAGTCACTTCAAGAAGCTCAACAAAGTCTATATTGGAACAAAGCAAAAAGAGGTCAAAGAGTTAGATCATAAAAGCCATGCAAGATTCCTGGGCATCTGGCTAGGCAACAAAGACCAGACCAAGGACACTATCTATAGAATTCAACAAGAGATCCAAGCAGTCTTACCAATCCTGGGTAAAAAGTTAATCACGGACAGACATATGGAATATATAATTAATAGGGTTCTAATTCCAAGAATTGAGTACAGAATGCAGCATAGCTCTATAAGCACATACTCAAGTAATCATCTCTTAGCACAATTAAGGAAAACATTCAAACAAGTAACCAGAATTACAAGAACAATATCAAATACATCTATACATTATAAGGCCTTCTACAAAATCAAAGTATTCATGAAATTCAAATAGAAAGCCAAATTACCAACCTCACGAACTGTCTCAACAACATAGACCATACTGGCATATCAACTCTTATTTATCTCAAACAAGTGTAGATAAAACACTGGGAACCAGCAAACATGCTTTCAGATGACACCTCCTACAACCCTTACAAGAAAAACTTCACAGCTCAAACACTTAAAATAGCTAACAAACTAGGAATTACTTTCTCAGATTCACAATGAAAAGATATATTTCAATAGGAAGGAGAACATATTACAATCAAAACTCTGCTGAATGATCCTAAAGCCTAAAACAAAGCAATAATCTTATTAAGAAAACTTAACATCATGTTTGCAGACCAACTCATAGACAAGGAATCCAATATCCTATTAAATTGGAAAATGATTCAAGACCTACAAAATCATGGACATGGACCAATTCCTAGCTGGTACCAAACAATAAAACAGATCCTGGCAAATGAATTTGGAGTATTAAAGATGACATGGGCTAGGTATAAGTGGGTAACACAGGATAGACTACTTTTTTTTGTGGAAAAACCAGCAGATCCAAGAAGATAAAGCTGGCAAGTATATATGGACAGTATTAACAAGGAACTTTACTGGACCAGAAGCAAGGGCATAGCAGTAAATAATAGCAGAGAAATAGAGTATTATAAAGTCAGTTTAGGTAGACTTCCAGGAACAACAGAGTTCACAAGGATACAACCAGGACATAGAAACATTAGAAAAAGCCATATACTCACATTTACCTGGATCAACAATATTAAAAAGTACAGGAGAAACAAGAAGCCAACCATTCCTATTGAAGTCCATACACTAGAAAACCTGGTCAAGGATAAGATGGAAAAGACATACTTATAGGATATACCCACATCAGAGCTTTAATTCGTGGAAATAGAAAATTATAGCAGGCAAATTATACAAGATAATATATTGGAAGGAGATCTCCATGTCCTGCTATATGAAGAATATTGTCTAAATGTGGTCCAAAGTTATAATGGACTATATCAATTCTATACTGATGGATCACTAGGGCGTGCACAAGATCAGTTCTTAAAAATGGGTACAGCATGGATACAAACTGAAGGCCCTAATCCTGGAAGAACATTTCAAGCAGCTGTGAAAAACTGGCCTTCATCAACTAGGGTGGAATTAGTAGCAATTCTTTTAGCAGTTCTCTCAGTCCCTAATGGCAATACAGTTGAAATTAAAATGGATAGCTCTTCCTGTATAAACACTTACTCGGCCATAATCAAATCACACCCCAAGGAAACTCTAAAAAAGCAAATGAAAAAACTGAATTGGCAGCTCTGGACAAGACTGGCTGACATCATATCCAAGAAGAATTTATGTCTAAAGCTCATCAAAGTCAAAGCCCATAACAAAGATCCTTACAACAATCAGATAGACCTGCTAGCCAAAAAGGCCAAGGAAGAACCAAAGGTCCAATAGAGACCCTTATCCACAATAGTGCCCATCACAGTACCAGAGTGGAATAAGATTCCTATTGATATTTCAACTAGAGCATTCCTCAAGAATTATAATGAAAGAGAAATCCTCATGCAATGGACTTTGCAAAACCAAATCCAACAAAGATAGAAAGAAGAGATCCAAAATACTGAAAAGTTTGACTGGAAAGGCCTCTGGGACTTCTATAAAGACGAAAGATCCCTTACCACCTCTCTTAAAGCAGCAAAAAGTAGAACATTCAAGGTGAGACTAATTTATAACAAACTCCCAACTATGGACAATCTAATCAAGAGGAAGATTAGAAATGCCTAGCAGCCTGTGTGTACTTTGTCACCTTCAAGAAGAAACCTTAGACCACCTACTAACATGCAAGGAAATACAAGAACTCAAGAAGAACATATGGCACCAAGCCCAGAACAAACTCATAAAGGAATGAATTTTACAACATGCTAACAAAAAAGTAAATGGAAAGCATGCAGCAATAGATATACTTTTTGGCAAATAGGAAGCAAAGAAAACTGACTCGGCCAAAGAACTAATTAACATATCTATTGGTCTCTGAGCAAAGGAAGACATAGAAGAATGGACCAATGCCTTTCGGTTACTAAAGATTTTCAAAGTTACATCCAGGAGAATTCTCAACAAACTCTTCAGTTTCTGGTATAATAAGATGAGAAAGCTAATTTGAAACCCTAGATGCGAAAAGATTCAAGAACACAAAAAGAGTTTCTTGGAAAAGGGCAAAGGAAAGAAGATAATCACATCCAAGCACAAGGCCACCAGTGTACAAAACTTTCGAAAGGGGAAAGGAATATTCCATCAAGATCCATTAAGTTCAAGAGCAGTGACAACTCATCCAGAGATAACAACCGATCAAAGCTACATACCTGGACTTACAAAGGTGTTATGGGATAAAATAAAGGAAGGAAGAAAATGGTTAGGGATATGAAGTAATCAAGATTTTGCCAAGATGAACTGTAGTGATAAACTGCAAACAATGAACTTGTGTTTTCTCAGGAACAGAAAACAAGAGGAAGCAACTTTATTCATCTCCAAGATCATATCTAGAGGTTAACAGCCTAAGACGAGTATTCAAGTATAAGTAATTAGTTTATACATATAAGTCAAATATGTATGAATATGTTTTCTTTTAAAGATTAAATAAACACAATAAATACTTGATTTTTTTTTTTTTTTTTTTTCATCTAATCAGGCTGTAATTACTTGTGTTTATTTAATCTTGTAAAAGAAAACGTAATTGTTTACAAGCACCTATTTACAAACATTTATGCATAAACTAATCACTGTTACAGCACACCCGTCAGCAACCAATGGTCTCTAGATGTGATTAAGGGAGATGAACAAGT